>CM033642.1:249927727-250182226 GCA_019512145.1 Engystomops pustulosus | reverse complement strand
TGTGGGGTGATGCTGTATGTATATAAGTAAATAATGTGTGTATTTATGAGTGTTATAAATGTGTGAGTATACAAATATGTACATTTTTTATGGGGGAAGGGGACCCCATTCAGAAGTCTCCTACGAGGCCCTGCCTCTCCTAGTAACCTTTGCATTACTACTGATTAAATTAAAGTTTGCACAAGTGGTTCCTTTTCTGCTAAAAATTTACTACTAACAAATGAGTCTGGATGATTCCTAACCGGGGGAAGTAAGATGTGATGTGTAACACAATTGTTTATGTGACAATAGAAGAGTTTAGCCGCCTTGGCTCTAAAACCTCAGTAATCTGATTTGTTTGTAATTCTCGACTGTATAAACATACCAGGAGGGGGATTTTGCCTCTGTTCCTTCTACTATATGGAGGGCTTGTTCTCCAAATGAGTCTTGATTTGTTTAAGTAAATCTGATTTACAGAGCTGCCATCGCTACATAAACATTCCTTCCAGCCTTTTAAGTGTTTGGCACGGTTACTCCCTCATTCGTGGTCATGGTCATCACGCACTTGGACATGTCAGCACTGAGTTTTAAATGACACTTAAGGAAGTGGCCAGGCCTTGTCTTCAAGATGGTCCTAATTGTCGTCTAGTTCTATTCCGCGTAACATCAATGCAGAAGACTCTCTAAAAAGATAATGCTCTAATATAGAGGCTCTCTAATATAAATTTTAGGATCCTTACACGTATAGGGAAGGTTTACTTCAAGGTGCAACCACTTTAGTATTGTGTTTATCCCATACAGGACGTATGTTAATGTAGCTACTACTGTTTTACCTCTTGGACATTTGGGTAGTAGTGATATGTATGGGACCACACCAAAGGAGTTATATACAACCGCAGAGTCCTGGTGTGTGACCTAACATAAATCATATACATAACAAAGCCAAATCCAGAGATCGTCGACATCGGAGAGAGTCAATAGAAAGTTATCACAATATATATATATATATAATCTATGTTAGAGTTTGTTCGTAGAAACGTGAGATATGGAATGTGTGCCATACAGGGAAGTGTTTTATTGGGTACCTGGTTTTATAAATTACAAATGTTTGATTTGGCTGTTGTATTTGTTTCTCTTTTCCTGGACTGTGTCATATCATGAGCTTGCTCACTGAGCTGAAATCTGGTATAACTCAGGACCCAAAGAGGATGTAACAAGCAAAGGAATGACTTATAAGTACTTTTTACTCATGGGGCTTAATATCAAACTGTGGCAATGCGGATCAAATCTAAACATAAATCCTAATGTGGGATCGAATAATGCACAAAGTGTGTAAGTAATGGAGAATACTCCACTGACGGTCAGTACAGGGATAGAAAACAGTTATGTCAGGGACAGGAATACTGCACCCAGGTGATGACCGTACAGAAGAATGTACACAGTGATGTAACAGTAGAGGGATAATATACACAGTGATGTACCAGTACAGGGATAATACACACAGTGATGTCACGTACAGGGATAAACACACAGTGATGTCACAGTACAGGGATAATACACACAGCAATGTCACAGTACAGGGAAAACACCCAGTGAGTACAGTACTGGATAATACTCCAGTGATGTCACAGTCAGGGATAATACTCACACAGAGATCAGTACAGGGATAAGACACAGTAATGTCAGAGTTATTAGGATATGGACATAGTGATGTCAACAGTACATAATATATAACAACAGTACTGCACAGTACAGGGATACGCACATAGTGATGTCACAGTACAGAAGTGTTGTCACAGTACAGGGTAAACACACACAGTGATGAATACAGGACGGGATAATACACACAGTGATGTCACGTACAGGGGCATAATACCACAGTGATTCACAGGTACAGGGATAATACACCGTCTGTCCCAGTACAGGGAAATACACACAGTGATGTCACAGTACGGGATATAAGTACACACAGTGGTGACACATACAGGGATTATACCACAGAGTGATGTCAATAGTACAGGATAATACATACAGTGATTGTCACAGATGCGAGGGGATAATACACCTAGTGATGTCACAATACCGGGATAATACACACAGTGAGGTCACAGTACAGGGATTAATACACACAAGTCAGATGCACAGTACAGGATAAACCACAGTGAGTCAAGTCCTGGATAGATACCCACAGTGGTGACCACAGTACAGGGATAATTACCCACAGAGTGATGTCACAGTACAGAGGATAATACACCAGTGATGTCACAGTCAGAAATACACACAGTGATGTCACAAGTACAGGGATAAACACGTGATGGACCGTAGTACAGGGATATACACATAGTGATGTCACAGTACAGGCAAATAAACAGCCATGATTAGCAATAAAACTAATGATACATGAGAAAACGTATACGGTACTATGATCACAGGGTAAGAGGAAGAGTACAATAGCACACTGAACACTACGTATACTAAGCAGTGTCCAGGAGAGGTTTTTGGGAATACATATTGTATGGTGAGTAAAATCAACCTAGTTTTGTAATTGTGTTGGTGGTGTATTCCGATATTGGAAATAACATTTTTCACCTGCCAGTTCAAACAGAGGTAATGATGTAAAGGAAGCTTCATGGAGATGCACGAACTATTCAAGCCAAAATATTAAAAATCATGGCTTTTCCAACTCATAACAAGCAGTCGATTGTCAGGTCGAAGTAACGCCGCAGATTTTGAAAACACTGTAAGACAATGAAGAGAGAATATTTATAGAGATTCTGATAAATCCCCATCTTTCATTGTCTCTGTACTGAGGCATTACTGGTTGAGTTCTAGGGTAAGCGAGCTTAATGACCCATCTCCATATTAGCAGAGTTTTCATTAATTACCTCTCCCTCCCTACACTTCTGGGGGAAGGGGTGTCCACACCGTTCTCTGACACCTGAAACTAGAGGTGAACAACAGCTGCGGGGAAATGAGCATATGCCGAGATTCCACGCTATTCACATAGGGATAGTGACAGCTTCTATAATAGAAGCTATGGGACACAATGGGGACAGATATCGATAGCCCCTCATTGACAACGATTGAGCACTTCTAATCTATGCCTTCGGAATGAACTGGAAGGTTTGTTAGTGGTTTCTTGTTGTGTATATACTGTATGTATATGTGCTTATATGCTGTATGTATACGTGGTGTTTATATGCTGTATGTATGTGTGTATATCATGTATGTATATCTAATAGTATGTATTGAGCATATGATAGCACATAAAGTACTAAAATCAGAACTCAACTGCAGGTGTGTTTATTGCTGAATGTAACCTACATAATAGCTAACTTCAACACAATAAGTATGATAGTAACTAGAATACAGATGATGAAAAACATAAATAAATAAAGACATATTCCCTGTCAGATAGTGTTAAAGTAAAGATGATGTAAGTAATAACCATAAAAAGAACATAATCCCCTGATAGTATGCAGTATAGTAAGTGTGTAAGTAATAAGAGACTTCACCTGTAAGTATTGTATAGTAAGTGTGTAAGTCTACTAAATAAAACTTCACTAATAAGTTGTATATAGTAAAGTGGTAAGTAAATAAATAGACTACAACATACCGTATGTTGTAATCTTAATGTGTGTCAACTACATAACTAGACTAATCACTAACAGATATGAATAGTATTATAAGTGTGTAACATACCTACACTAAGACACAGCAACACCATGTATGTAGTATAATAAGTAAAGAATAGCAGGCTAAGTCCTAATACAGACTCCCTGTAGTACATTATTATAGACAAAGTGAAAAAAACAAATGCATAATATAGTAATAAGACCAAGCAACTAATATAATAGTATAAAGCACATATATTAAGTATATCATGTGTATCTATCCTAGTGTAAATAACTCAAGTAGACCTTAAAAACTGTTAGATATATGATGTAACAAGTGTGTACTACTAGACTACCACTAAATAAGTGTGTAAGATACTGGCACCGTATAGACACACGGCAACTATAAAGTGTAATCAGTCCCTGATAAGTAATCCGTATGTAAGATACTATATAACTAGTAGCACCATACAGTACATGAATACGGCAATAAGAATTACAGGTGTGTAATATACAGTAATAAGATTCACTACAAAGATGTGTAATAGTATAGACTCAAGTATGTTATATAGTAAGTTGTAAGCAATAATGGACTCCTCACTACAGTGTGGTATAGTAAGTGTGTATAACTACTCAAGACTCACACTAAGTGTTAAGATACTAGTAGTGGCGACTATAGTATATGATGTGTAGTAAAGTGTGTAAGTACTAGTAGACGGCACTATAGTAAAGGTGTTAGTAAGTATGTAAGTACTAATAGACTGCACCATAGTATGTTGTATAGTAAGTGTGTATTAGTAATACTGCACTATAGTATATTTTACAAATAAATACATTTTCTAGTAATAATAGATTGCACTAAAGTACTGTGTGTAATAAATTATACATTGCAATATATTATACATGTATATAAGATGTGCTATAAAGTACTAAAGACTGCTCTATTGTATATGTCTATAGTAAGCGTGTGCAAATACAAAGGATTGTATGTAGTGCATAGACTACACTGTACTATGTATTAGGTAAGTGCATAAGTACTAATAGACTGCACTATAGTAGATGTACAAAGTACGTTTTAAGTACAATAGGATGCCTCTAAGGATGGTGTGTAGTTAGTACATATAGACTGCACTGTAGTGTATGTGTGATAGTAGTGTAAATATTTAAAGCGCTCACTGCACTTATTGATACATAAGTTAAATACCTATAGATTGTACTGCAGTAAGTACAAAACAGAAGTACTATAGTATTTGTATAAAGTACGTGTAATAACACTTATCGATAGCAAGTATTGAATGTGTGTATGGTAAGTAATTATACACACTCACTAAACATACACACATGTAATACACAATATAGCCTACTGTACTTTCTAATACTTCTTTATATCTCGTACAGTGTGAAAGTACAAATAGACTTCACTATAAGTATGACAGTATAAAATAAGTATATCATACCATAATTTCACTAAGTTATATGTGTATAGTGTGTAAATACTAGAGTACAACTACTAAGTACTAGTAACGGCACTATGTATATGTGTGGTAGTAAGTGTGTAAAGTACTAGAAAAAGGCACTAAGTGTATAGAAAACGGCACTATAGATGTATATGTGTGTAGTAAGGTATAAGTACTAGTAGATGGCACTAAAGTATATGTTGGTGTAAGTGTATATAAGTACTAGTAGACCCCTATATTATATGTGTGTAGTAAGTGTGTACGTGCTAGTAGATGGTACTATAGTATATGTGTGTAGTAAGTGTGTAAGTATTAGTAGATGGAACTATAGTATATGTGTGTAGTAAGTGGTAAGTACTAGAAAAAGGCATTAGAGTGTATAGTAGACGGCACTATAGTATATGTGTGTAGTAAGTGTGTACGTGCTAGTAGATGGTACTATAGTATATGTGTGTAGTAAGTGTATAAGTATTAGTAGACGGCACTATATTGTATGTGTGTAGTAAGTGTGTAAGTACTAGAAAAAGGCATTAGAGTGTATAGTAGACGGCACTATAGTATATGTGTGTAGCAAGTGTGTAAGTACTAGTAGATGGTACTATAGTATATGTGTGTAGTAAGTGTGTAAGTACTAGTAGATGGTACTATAGTATATGTGTGTAGTAAGTGTGTAAGTATTAGTAGATGGCACTATGTATATGTGTGTAGTAGCTGTGTAAGTAGTGACACACTACAATATGGCCACTCTACACATTTTAATACTTTGACTCAGTATTTTCCATCAGATATTGAAAATCAAACCTGGAGCGAGTACAAAATACATAGAGGAGAATCTTAAGTTTTTCCAGTTCTCTGCATCAATCCTACATATACTGAATCAGGAAAATGAGCCGAATCCTGAGTGTGACGTTGTGTTAATGTACTATAGATGTAGCAGTGCTGGTTTTGCTATCTCGCTTTTTGTTTGTTTGTTGTTCTTCCCGCAAATCCTATGAAATAAGATAAACTATATGTTACCGGAAATGACGATCACTACCATACCATACTATTACTCTGCTACACTTACATATCATTTCAGATATGATATCATTTTCCCAAAAAAAATGTACATTCTAACAGTAACAAAGATGTAAATTTTGTATCTGGTGTAAATGTTTGCTGTGTTTTCTTGTTTTTCTTGTGACAAATACAGATGTCGCAGAGCTAAGTTTGACAATGCAATAGTCTATAATGGATTGATATTATGTATTTCATTGTTCTGCTGCGGAACTGCAGCTAAAGCTACTAAGTTATATATACACCAGTTATGTTACCAAAGTAAATAACAATTTCCACTCTGCTACTCTAATCTACATATGTAGCTTTTTTACAGAATTAATATTAGCCCCCTCCCTCTGGACTATAGCAGTGACTAGAAGCGATTCTTCAGCCCCGGCACCAGGCAGGGGATATCCAGAGAATGATACAAAGACCTTGTTTCTCCTGACAGCTCCTCCGCAAGTATATGCAGTGTACGTGCCACTATGTCTCTGCTGCTTCCGTCACTTAAAGGCCATACACTGAACCCCCCTGCTTATAGTCTATAACAGTTAACTTTTGACCCAGGTCATTAACAGGATTATCCGAAAATGTATTTAAGCTTTACTGACAGCCTGGATTGTTCCAATAATATTGTGTTGTGAGGGCAGAGAGAGTAAGGGGGACCTAAATGTATCAACCAATAGATGACATAAATCATAGCCATAATCCACAGTCTAAGAGATTTATAGTAAGTATTGTACAAACAAGATGGTATTATAGAGGAGCATGCCATGAGATGTAGCAGAGCTGAGCTGAACACATAACACATTCATTTACAGATGTGGCAGGGCTGAGCTGAACACATTACAAATCCATTTACAGATATAGCAGAGCTGAGGTGAACACATTACAAATCCATTTACAGATGTAGCAGAGCTGAGGTGAACACATTACAAATCCATTTACAGATATAGCAGAGCTGAGGTGAACACATTACAAATCCATTTACAGATATAGCAGAGCTGAGGTGAACACATTACAAATCCATTTACAAATATAGCAGAGCTGAGCTGAACACATTACAAATCCATTTACAGATATAGCAGAGCTGAGGTGAACACATTACAAATCCATTGACAGATATAGCGGGGCTGAGGTGAACACATTACAAATCCATTGACAGATATAGCAGAGCTGAGGTGAACACATTGCAAATCCATTGACAGATATAGCAGAGCTGAACACATTACAAATCCATTTACAGATGTAGCGGAGCTGAGATGAACACATTAAATATTGACGAATGTAGCAAAGCTGAGATGATCACATTACATATCGACAGATATAGCAGAGTTGAGATGAACATATTACATATCGATGAATGTAGTAGAGCTGAGCCTAACACATTACACAAAGAGAGATGTAGCAGTGCTGAGCTGTACACATTACAAATCCATTTACTGATGTAGCAGAGCTGAGCTGTACACATTACATATTCATGAATGTAGCTGAGCTGAACACAATACATATTGACAGATTTATCGTACCAGTTGGCAATCAAGAGCTGAGCTATACAAGTCTTTTTACAGATGTAGCAGAGCTGAGCTGAACACATTACACATCGATAAATGTAGCAGAGCTGAGCTGTACACATTACAAATCCATTTACAGATATAGCAGAGCTGAGGTGAACACATTACAAATCCATTTACAATTAGCAGAGGCTGGGTGAACACATTACAAATCCATTTACAAATATAGCAGAGCTGAGCTGAACACATTACAATCCATTTACAGATATAGCGGGGCTGAGGTGAACACATTACAAATCCATTGACAGATATAGCACAAGAGCTGAGGTGACACATTACAAATCCATTGACAGATATAGCAGAGCTGAGGTGAACACATTACAAATCCATTGACAGATATAGCAGAGCTGAGGTGAACACATTACAAATCCATTTACAGATGTAGCGGAGCTGAGATGAACACATTAAATATTGACGAATGTAGCAGAGCTGAGCTGATCACATTACATATCGACAGATATAGCAGAGTTGAGATGAACATATTACATATCGATGAATGTAGTAGAGCTGAGCCTAACACATTACACAAAGAGAGATGTAGCAGTGCTGAGCTGTACACATTACATATTCATGAATGTAGCTGAGCTGAACACAATACATATTGACAGATGTAGCCAAGCTGAGCATATTACAAGTCCATTTACAGATGTAGCAGAGCTGAGCTGTACACATTACATATTCATGAATGTAGCTGAGCTGAACACATTAAATATCTTTAAATGTAGCATAGCTGAGCAGAACACATTACACATGGATAAATGTAGCAGAGCTGAGCTGAACACATTACACATTGATAAATGTAGCAGAGCTGAGCTGAACACATTACACATTGATAAATGTAGCAGAGCTAGCTAACACATTACACATCGATAATGTAGCAGAGCTGAGCTGATGACAGAATTTACATATCAACAGATGTAGTAGAGCTGAATCGACACATAACAAATCCATTACGTATGTCGTATTGAATGTTAGGTGTAGTGTAGAATTGAAAAATTAAGTCATTGCCACAAATAGATTCATCTCTGCATCTGAGAAACCTACTGTAGTGATGTAGTAATCTAACATGAGCGTATCAGCTCTGCTGCATCTGTATCAAAATACATCTAATCCGTGTGCTGACCGATCTGAACAAAGATCAGAGGTAAACCAATACCAAATCATTTCCAAAAGTCATTTTGTTTTTACAATGTGATACATGTATTTTGTGGACTCTATAATGGATAGATGTAGCAGTGCTGAAAGTCATTTAGCTGAGACTTGAAGGGGAAATCCAGCTAAATTGTAGCGTGATTTATGAACTGATGTATTGTAGAGATTTAACTGGAGTTCTAGTGTGTGGATCCAGACTAATGTAAATCTTGACAAATGTTTGTATATAACACTTCAATTTGGGGTCTGCAATGCGGAATTATCCGAGAAGTTGTGCAGCTGACAGCTCAGCTCTGCTACATCTCTATCCCTACAGCACTAGATAGGAACAAAAGAAGTGCTTCCCCGTATACACTTGCTTTACAACAATACCACAAGTCACCGTCCTCATTATCTTTGGGTTTTATAGTCTGGGCTCGTCTTTGTGATGTCCCTAGTCTTAATTACTTCCAAATGCTATGACAAAGTAATGATTATATAGGAAGGGAAGAAAATCCCATTATAAGGAGCCCAGATGTAACGCTCTGCGTACTACAGATAGCACCAGATAGTCCTCTGCGCAGGCTAGACATTGGCCGATGTGATGGGACAAGGACTGGGGACATTAGGCGGAGGAGATAGAGGAGAGACATATTGGGCTCATTTGGATTCATGTGTTACTCTGCTGACCCGTACCTGATAAACACGGGCTGCTTAATAATAATTGCTTTATTATATGCGCCACACAGATTACTCAGCGCGCACAAGCCAATTGGTCCCTGTTCCAATGGGGTCACAATCTAATCAACCTACCAGTATGTTTCGTAGTGTGGGAGGAAACTGGAGGACTTGGAAAAACCCATGCAAACACGAGAAACATACAAACTCTTTGCAGATGTTGAACCCAGGTCCCCAGTGCTGCAAGGCTGTAATGCTAACCACTAAGCCCCGTGCCGCCCCATGTGAGAACAAGGGAATAGGGGAATCTTATAGTGGAGATTAGAAACAGTGCTGCCTATAAGTCAATGTCCGACCCATGGAGACTGTAAAATCCCTGGGAATGCTAACCAAACTAGTTTCAAAATATTGGGGATTAAGGGTTAAGGGTTAATTCAAGTAAGGTGTCTATGCTGTAAAAGTTTGGCCAGGAATAACTATTGATGACCTATCCTCAGGATCAGTAGTCGCTCAGTGAGGGGGCCAACACCTTGCCTGTAGTTTGCATCTTCTGGCCACAGGCAGCATGCAGACAACTGTTTATATACCCCTTTGTTTACAAGTACCAAACAGCTGAGCAGGGACAGGTGTCGCCCCTACTGCTTAACTATCCATGCTGAGGTTGAGCTGTTAATAGTTATTCCTGGTCAACCTTAGATGGGATCAAAACATCTAACTTTCTAATATCCGTGTAACTGATGAGAGTGTCGTGACTTATTATTATTGTTATATTTTACTACAGGTTACTACTTATTATTATTTATATACCAGTTGTGACTTATTATGTGGTGTTACATGTTGCAGAGCTGAGTTTGTTATTGTGCAGTATAGGACGTATTGTTTGTGCACCATGATAAGGCGCGGTTCACACCAGCATTGTCTTCCTTCATGGAGAAGACCAACGGAAAGTAAATACTGATATCGGACCAGGGCCCCTCATGTAGGATCAGTTCCCAGTGATACTTCCATTATTATAATAACCAGAGACCATCCAACATTATCAAAGTCATCTGTAAAATGTATGGTTTACTTGTAAACGGTTACGAGTTATTGTAATAATTACATGTAGGATTAGGCTTTGAATATTGATACGGATATTTGGTGGATGGGATTTTGTTAGGAGTAAAATACCATGTGATTCCCCTTGTGCATCCGGTATAGTTCTCACATACAGTATTATGTAATGTAGACACCCACTGTTCATACCTACTCCTGCATAATGTACTATAGTCACTTACCATTGTTACCTACTCCTGCCTGATCTGTTATAGTCACCCACTGTTCATACCTACTCCTGCATAATGTACTATAGTCACTTACCATTGTTACCTACTCCTGTATGATCTGTTATAGTCACCCACTGTTCATACCTACTCCTGCCTAATGTACTATAGTCACTTACAATTGTTACCTACTCCTGCCTGATCTGTTATAGTCACCCACTGTTCATACCTACTCCTGCATAATGTACTATAGTCACTTACCATTGTTACCTACTCCTGTATGATATGTTAGAGTCACCCACTGTTCATACCTACTCCTGCATAATGTACTATAGTCACTTACCATTGTTACCTACTCCTGTGTGATCTATTCTAGTCACCCACTGTTCATACCTACTCCTGCATAATGTACTACAGTCACTTACCATTGTTACCTACTCCTGTAGATATGTTAGAGTAGTATCAACCACTGTTCTACCTACTCCTCGCTAATGTCTAGAGTCGTCACTTACCATTGTTACCTACTCCTGCCTGATCTGTTATAGTCACCTACTATTGAAACCTACTGCTGCAGTATGTATAATATAGTCCATGGCTCTTTGTACCTAGTCCTACAGTAAGTACTATAGTTACTGTTCATACCTACTCCTGCATAGTCTGATCTTTAGTCACCTGTTTGCTGCTTGTGAAGCTTAAACTGTATGGTACTTTTGGTAACCCCTCGGCATCTGGCAGCTTGTAGACTTTTTCAGGGGGTTCTAGCAGTAATTTTTGAAACATTGAATCAGGTTTCTGACCTGTGGCTCTCCCAATCTTGCAGAACTACAACCCCCAGCATGTTGTAGAAACAGAAGCTGTTTTTCATTGTCCGGAACCAAACGTTATTCCTCCATATGTATATGTATAGCCTACAGCCGGAGAGCTGTTACTTTGTATTTCCAGACACTTGCTGTAGGGAGCTGACCCCGAGGCTATCTCTAGTTTCAGCAGCTATAATGTGTGGAGTGACCTGTCGCTGGGGTTATCTCATGTAGAGGAGTGCAGCAAGAGATTATAGTGGGAGTTATCAGGAGGAAAGACCTGGAAAACCAGAAGAGAACACACAGGGAATCTAACAGAAGCTCCAGAAAGATAGAACACAAGAGGAAAATATCTGTTTATGTTTATATTTTAGTGATGGAATTTTATATATTATTATATAATACAATAGTTTTTGTAAACATTCTAGAAATACATCTGAATAGAATCCCAGGGCGGTTATTGTGTGAGTGGAGTCGGTAATGACTGTAGATCAAAAGGCAAAATTTTTTTGCTTTGTAGTTAAGGAAGTGTTAATTGCGGATCTCTGACCACTGAGTGGCGCTGTGCTCTGTGTGTGTTCTGGCAGAGGAGCATACGCCAACAATTAGCTCCTTCACAGCCCTCACAAATGAAGGTAGGGTCTGCAAATATACTACAGAATGATTAGGCGCAGAGTCTTCTGCTTCTGGTTCCATCCTCCGTAATAGCGGACCGTCACCAAGGTCACATTGATGACCTATTCTCCAGATATGTCATTATAATAAAAATAATTGTTCCCCTTAAAATCTATGTTTTCTAACATAATATTAGCAAGCAGATATCGTCATCCGAAGACCTCCGCCATAAGATCACTAGTGATCAATGATGTGGTCCTCAACCACCTCTTCTGTAACTCCCATAGACTATAACAAGCACCTATGTCTCCTATTCCAAATTCATGCCAATTGACCAGGTTGAGGGTCTAAAAGGCTTAAGATTGGAGCATTCCTTTACAATTAAAAAAATTAAATATTTTGTTCTCATCTTATTAGTCATAACCAACTCTTCCAGTAATTTAGACGCTAAGGTCTTAGTCCAGAGGGTGATGTCAGTTTATGAGTCTGAATCAGTTTCTAGCTTGGGTCTGATCAGACACTTTTTCCTAATGAGGAGAACATTTGAAGGTAGAGATGGGTGATCTCCAAATTATGGCTCTCCCTCTGTTGCAAAACCTTGATTCCCGACATACTAGGATCTGAAAACCACAAGTTGGAGACCACAGGTATTGGAAGTATTCTAGTATGGATTAGTGTGAATTGCGCCCTGTGGATGACTATTAAAGGGATTGACCAGCTCTGGTCGTTGTTAGTCTCGGTCCTCCTGAAGCCTCATTTGAGTATAGACTATCTCTATGATGGCTTACATACTGCCTGGTCTCACAGATGGGACCTGAAGAAGGGGCGACCTGTATAATATCCATGGGGCAGTAGCATAAAGGAAAAAGACAAAAATAAATTTGCCAAAATCACCAAAAAGGCACATCGTATCCTAGGCAATCCACTAATACCATTCAAGATAGCTGCGCAAATTTGAGGCAATTGTAATGAATAAACAACATCCCATGTTCCCGACATTACTCAAAAAAAAAGCCAACTAACTATGACTGTTATTCGCCGGGGCGGACACCTCCGTCAAATAATATCCATGGGTAATGGGTGTCATTTTGCCGGATTGGTTGTTTGGCCACCAACTTAGAGTTTGGCTTCGCTCATCTCTATATACCAGGTCCCACCTGGCACAGAGTTCAGCTATAGACTGTGCCAGTTTTTGGAGGGAAAAAAAGTGATGCAAAAGAAACAACAAGTTGGTAGTTCTGTGGAATTGTGACCTTTTTTGCCTTTTATACCAGAAAACTCAAGACATGAGATCTCAGGACCATAGTGTGTAACCCTATTTGCCATGGCACCACCCAGTTGTCAGTTGACTTATTTATTTCTAGGAGGAGCATCAGAGGGACCACTCAAAGTTAAGATGTTCCGGAAATTCTTTTAGTAAAGAATTCAGTACTTAGTAAGACGTGTGGAGAACAGTCAGACCTTTCCTTTTTGTCATAGTATGTGTGGGCAGTACAGCCCGTAGATAATTTGCAGCATATTTTTGCCCCTGCGTCATTTTAATACCAGTCCAGACGTTTATGTTAATTCGCCTCTGATTTTTAGACAAATACATTTTTTCCCCCTTAAAAAGCACATGTATAAACGTGTTCCAAACGAGCGCTAATATGTAATAATATGAATTATTTATGGCCAGATGATAGCGAGACATGAGTTCACTTGCATATTTTCTTCTTACTAATTTATTAATTTTAATAATTGACCTAATACGTTTAGATTTTCCTAGCACGATCCCCCCCCCCCCTCGCTTTGATCTATGGAGCCAGTGATGATGGAGGTAGAACATCAAATCTCTCTTGTCACTTCCATTTTCCTGCTATGTCCCCTAATACACAGAGCGCACATTACACACATTTACCCCATGTGTGAGTTAGTAACAAAGCAGATTCATAAAGCCATCCAAATATTAGCAAATTTCCTGTGTTACATTTCTTTCCCTCACTTTACGGAAACAATGTCAGAATATTCTTACTAAAACTGTCACGTTGTTACTTCGTTGCTGGTGACTATCAGTTTTACAATGACTTGTTTATTAGGTTTATGATGTTCTTTACCTGCTGTTTGAACCTTAACCCTGCTGTTAGAACATTAAAGTCATATGTTTTTTGGATGATTGTGAACAAGAAAGTTCTATGAACCTTGGGTACAAAATGTAGAGGATATAGAGGAGTTGGCTTCTGTTAGTGTCTGTAGTCTGATACAGAGACATCATTTCTTATCTTTGTGGAAGTCAGTAGTTATCTACTTTCAGCAATCCCATAGACCAGTGATGGCAAACCTTTTAGGGACCGAATGCCGAAACTACAAGCAAAAGCCATATATTTTTCCCAAAGGGCCAATTTAAAGTAACAGGTTTCAAACATATTGGTGCCCTGAGGACACCAATACAGGAGAAAGAAGGAGAAATTCGTATTATTATTGTAGTTTCCCTCTAAAGTCCCCTTAACAGGATGAATCACAGGTCCAGAGAAGGGGCTACTATGATAATTAAGCTCTGTCCACACCTCCTTGATTCAGGTCTTGAGTCCTGAATGGAGACCTTTGGGCTGGGTGATGACCTGGGTGCCCAAAGAGAGGGCTCCGAGTGCCAACTCTGGCACCCGTGCCATAGGTTCGCCACCACTGCCATAGACAATGAATGTCTATTTATTCTATATCATATTAAAAGGGAATAACTATTTATGCCTGAACAACACCTTTAATGTGTGATGAGATGGATTGAAGGGCAAGATACCCATATTTTTAATGATTGGTAGGGGTAGGTGGAGCCAAAGTGACAGGCACTTATCTCCTATCCTATGGGTAGACAATACTAGAGATGAGCAGACCCAATGTTTCTGTTCAGGTTTGGGGTTCATATGTAGGAAGTGAACACCAGGATCTATAATATTCATACAGCACAGGACCCATGGCAGTCCTAACCCGCCCCTTCATACAACCTGGATATATTGGCCAATCATAGCTATAGCTAGTTGCTGGGGGCGTCAATTTGTCGCTTTGGCTGATATTTGGAATATGTTTAGGTCATGTGGGCCTAACCAAAACAGAAAAATCGGGTCCCATCATCTCTATTTGTAACTCTGTAATTCAACTAAAGCCAACATTTACATTGAGTTTTTTCCCGCATTTGTGTTTTATCTTCCTCTATACATTTGTAGTAGGTATATTAGTTTTATATGAAATTGTCAGAGATGGAAAGATTAGATTGTGAGCCCTAATGTGTGCAGCCCTGTGGTATATGTTGGTTTGTATGTACATGCTATGCTATATCTATGCTATTTGCTATTGTGTTGCCTCTTCTATATCTGACGCCATAAGGTAACACGATTAATCATTGCATATCTATTAGGCATTATATAATGTCTTCAAAGCCTAAATTTGTTATTTAATCCCTATAAATACAGTTCCGTTGCTGTTTTTGGGACTTTTGGAAGCCATTTCCACACAATTATTACATATGCTGTTGGTTTTGTAAGATGAAAAGCCTCATTTACTCAATTATACTGCCAGAGCGGGTCAGTACTGAGCTGAGACCAGCACAAGAATCTGTCTAATCTGAAGGATGATGGATACAAAACAAGCAGCAGAGACAACGCCGCCCTCACATGTGTGAAATTACAGCAAATGCCCCAAAATTGGATTATATAAGTTAAACGACGTAAATGCTTCAAAAGACGTCTTATTTTATTGGATGGCGTTTTAACTCTGCGCCTTAAATTTCAGATATCGTCTTGTGTTGCTGCGGTTTGAAGCCTAAATTGAATCTTTCTTAAAACTTCACCAAAACGTTCTGCTGGATTCTACTTTGATTAAGATTAAAGTTTCTTCTGGTTGGCAAAATGGCGTCAATTGGGGATAAAATGTCTAATATATTTTTTATATCCGTATTTGTAAATATTTCTGGTAATTAGGTATCTTATCAATAATAAACAGTTATTAAAAATATGTAAAGATGGACAGATAGATTGATAGAGAGATGATTACATGATACATAGATTATAAGATAGATAATTAGATGATAAATAGATCAATGGATGATAATTAGATGATAGATAGTTTTTGGATTTATCTAGAGCGCTGATTTTTTCTTTGCATGTAAATAGCGTAGTTTATTTACTCTAGTATCACTTTTTATTGTTTTGGTCACAATCCTGGGGATTGCACCCAAATTATGCTATATTAGAATTATCACAAGCTACAACCATCTGTGATAAGTTAATTTCCTGCCTCTTATTAATAACTTTACTTTAACACAGTTAAGGCGCAATGTTAGATTCAGGCACTTACATGTGATCCTGCTACAAGCTCCTCTCTGCTTCTCCCACGTCCCATAATGAAGATAGCACTCACAGCGGCACCCAGGTGTGTGACACCCAGCACCCAGTGATCTCCTCAGCAGGGGCTTCTCCTGGAGGGGATCTCCCGGTGATGATCTTCTGCTGTCCCCATGTAATTCTGCACAGTATCCCCCTCAGACACCAGTGAGGTCACCCTGCTACAAAGGACGCTTCTCTGTGGTATCTGCAAAATCCTGCAAACGTCTCTCCTGTCCTGCTCTGAGCTGAGGCTTCTGCAGAATGTTTAGTAAATAGAAGGTGATGAACTGTAATTACAGTCTGCAGGTAGTGTCTGTAGTGTCTGTATTATCAGTACTAGCATCTGCAGTGTCTGGCTGAGCTCTGCTGCTGGGGATGAGCTGCTCTGCACAGGGGCTCAGTGTCTTCAGAGTCTGTATTATCAGTACTAGTGTCTGTATTATCTGTACTAGTGTCTGTATTATCTGTACTAGTGTCTGTATTATATGTTCTAGTGTCTGGCTGAGCTCTGCTGCTGTGGATGAGCTGCTCTGCATAGGGGCTCAGTCCTTATTTCTCCTTATTTCTCCACCTTCGGGCTGGAGTGTTTTTGTGGCCGTTTTTGCACCTGAATGAAAAGTGGCAAGTGATGAATATTATTGGGTGCAGCGAAACATCTGGATTGGTAAAACAGGTTATTTTTGCGGCGCAGCTAGTTTGACATTTAGTCGCAAAAAATGGCGAAAAACCGGTGCGCTGGTATGAAAAGGCACAAAAACAACAGAAAAAACGAGTGATACATCTGGCCCAATGTTTTTTTAACCCAGCAGAAAGTTGTTGCAAAGTTTTATGAATGGCTAAACAGACTGATAAATTAGATGCAATACTAGTTAGATAAATAGATAGCTACAATAGATTAAAAGGATAGATACAATAGATGGATGAATGGATGGATAGATAGATAGATAGATAGATAGATAGATAGATAGATAGATAGATAGATAGGAGATAGATGATAGATGCAACTACCTGACTATATATAGGCACACAGATTATTCTAGTGAGTCATTATTTGCCAGGTATCATTATATCAGTGTTTAGCATTAGAATCACAGAGGGGGTAGTGAATGGTAAAATTAAAGATCAAAGACCCCTACTCTCTATCAAGCCCTCCACCACACTCACATCTGCTCTCAGAATGGCTCTGTCCCTGTGACCCCCCACGTTGGATACATGAGACCTCCAGGATCAGGCTCCCACATGGACAGTGGATCTGATTTGCTCCCATGGAGGGTCAGATATGAGTGGATCTCCCCGTACAGCACAGATCACCTCCCGCCTCTCGCCCTGCAGACGTATTAATAAGTGCGCGGGACATTAGCTGCTATAAGATTTACTGTGGCTTAATTCAGTAAGTGTGAGCATTAGTCTCCTTCCAGAAATATGGAGGAGCAATTTATGTGATTTAACTTTATTGCTACAACAATATATTTCATTTTTATGTAATTTTTTTTAATTAACTGAGTTACAAGACTTGAAATCTTTATGACCTAACAAATACATTTAATCAGTACACAGGCTGATACGCTGCTATGTGTGTGCCAACGCTGGAGTGCCTCATCTGCCCGGGCGACATTTGTAATATTCTGACAATATTTCAAGGGTTTTCATTTTATCAGGTATTGAGTGTTGCATTTTTATGACTCTGCAGTATACAGGCATGGGAGGGATGGGGTTAAGATCAATTCCCAAAAGTTTCCCATGTGTGGATGGAGTGACCATGATGAAATGGTGAAGTTTCTATAATATTGAGATTAAAGGGTAGATCCAAATCTATAGTTGATGGAAGTCTACTAGAAGCCATTGAGTGCCGGGTCCTTCTTCCATTTTTGCAACGCAGTCTAGTTTTATATCTTTTATATTCACTTGGTTTCGACTTATGTAATGTATGTAAAATGCAAAACTCTGTGGAAGTAATTCTGCTCTCTAAATATATTTAGAAAGCAGAAGGGACACATCCTCCATTACCAAAGAAGCTGATTCTAGCACCATATGTAGGAAGTGATTCCAGAATTGTAGGGGCCATAATACAGCCCAGGGCACATGGCTGTCTTACTCCACCCTGATGCATAGGTCCATTAAACACCATTATATTCTTAAAAATGGAAATAAAAATTAAAAAAAGTTAAATTAGATAGAACTTTCAATAATTCTCAGTAGTTAAAACTATTTCTCCAATAAACATTGCACTACTAGAAGTTTTCTTTTGAAGATGGGACACCCAAAAAGACAAACTTCAAATAGTGGTCTTAAATAAACAATATTAGAGTCTATCATTAGTTTATAACTTGTTAGTAGGGTCAATGAGGGGAAAACAGCCGAGAACTATATACTGACATTATTGT
Source organism: Engystomops pustulosus (assembly GCA_019512145.1). Taxonomy (NCBI): domain Eukaryota; kingdom Metazoa; phylum Chordata; class Amphibia; order Anura; family Leptodactylidae; genus Engystomops; species Engystomops pustulosus. Next base: position 250,163,339 of record CM033642.1, on the reverse strand, counting down.
ACTTCAAAAAAGTCTAACAAGTAAATTTTCTAATTCTACTTCATATCCGAAAATAAAAATAAATGACGTGTCAAAAATTTCAAAGATTTGGAATACCAATAATTTTCTGCCTGAAATGTAAGAAATATTTTCATAAAATGTAAAAATCAGAACATTTTCAATTATAATTTGTTAAATTTTTTATTTTTTTTGCAGCAATAAATTCACTCTATGTCTTTTCCAAACCAGGATTAGAATTAGAAAATTAAATATGAGTCTAAAAATGTGAATATTGAAACAAGACAAAAGCCAAAAAAAGTCAAATAAAACAGCATCAAGTGGATGTATACAGCAGGCAATGTATAAAGTATACAAAGGTCAATTTCAGTTTATTGAAATTATATTTCTTTAAAAAAATATTTTTACATTTTTTTAAAATTTCTTTTAAGTATAGTTAATGGGGAAACGGTCAGAACAAAAGATCGAGGTTCTGTCAAAAAGATTAAGAAAAAATATCAACAAGTGAAATCTTCAAAGGCGAGAGTTAAACATTGCACTAAACGACATAAGCTGTAAGCTAAATATTTAGGTTCGGATCTCTTTAAGGAAAAATAAAAAGAAAATGTGGGTTTTAATCTCTTTGGTCGTTTATTGTGATAATTGAGGAGCAATTGGAACTGCGGTGTTTATGCAAGTGTCAGAGATTTATATATGAGGCTTCAGTTTACACTGAAAATTTTTCAACCTGTATTTATACTAAACTAAGACATTCAAAAATCCTCCCCTGTAATGCAGACTTTAATATTTTACTCTTTTCCTACAACTAAACATGAAATGTTATAATATTCCGAATAATACAGCACAATACTGATATAAAATATCCTGTGACATAGTGATAGTATGATGTATCTTCTTATGTTCATATAAAGTTTTATTTCATTTAATTTCTAAAAATGTTTAAAAAGTTACATAAAAGGTTCAGTAAGAAGAAAGGTTCATATTAATAACATTTTATAATTTATTGCATGTTACACAAGATACATTACAGTGCATGTGCAGTTCTATCTACAGGCAGCATGTTATAGAGCAGGAGGAGCTGAGCGGTCCCCTACTTAAGACCACTGTGACCTCTGGTGAAGCTCTCTGGATGTTACTATAGTCTCAGACTGCAGCGATCAGCTGTAAGGTGTTTGTAATGAAGCTTTATTGATCATCCTTGGTCCTATTACAGCAAAAAATTTTGAAAATCCAATTGTCACGGGGACAAAAAAAAAAAGAGCAACAATAATAAACTATACAGTTCCGACCTACATACAAATTCAAATTAAGAACAAACCTAAAGCACCTATCTTGTATGTAACCCGGGGACTACCTTTACCTTTATAGAGCAGGAGGAGCTGAGCAGATTGTACACAGAGTCTTATCTGTTGGCAGCACATTATAGAGCAGGAGAAGCTGAGCAGATAGCACATACTGTCCTATCTGCTGGTGGTATGTTATAGAGCAGGAGGAGCCATGCAGATTGTACCTAGCGTCCTATCTGCAGGCAGCATGTTATAGAGCAGGAGGAGCTGAGTAGATAACATGTAGTGTCCTGTCTGCGGGCAGCATGTTATAGAGCTTGAGTATGTGAACAGTATCCTATCTGTAGGCAGCATGTTATAGAGCACGATGATCTGAAGAGATTGTAGATTGTGTCCTATCTGCAGGAAGCATGTTATAGAGCAGACGCGGCGGAACTAATGTATATATACCTTTTTAGAAAAAAAACTATATATAACTAATCCTCCAGCGTCTCATGCGTCACATATCTCTAAGCACAGGAGGTTCCCTCAAGTGTAAATGAGAAAGACCCCCGTGGGGGTCAATATCCGATCTATAGATGAATGAATTCTATTTATGCCTGAGATTTGGGTGATGTATTTTTTCTATTGTTCTTTTGTGTCCCCATAGGAGACCTTATAGGGCAGTGATGGCTAACCTATGGCACTGGTGCCAGAGGTGGCACTCAGAGCCCTTTCTGTGGGCACTCAGGCCATCACCAGAGATGACTCCAGGTATCTTCCTGCAGTCCCAGACAGCCCAGGACTTGCTGTGCACAGAGCTATTTTAAAGTGACAGCTGTACCTGGGACTATTTTCTGCTATATTGGTGTCCTCAGGTGCCGGTATCAATGAAAGCTGTGACAGAGAAGGGAGTATAAATCATAAATTAAATTTCTGTGTTGGCACTTTGCGATAATAAGCGGGTCTTGGTTGTAGTTTGGGCACTCGGTCGCTAAAAGGTTCGCCATCACTGTTATAGGGGAACGTCATAGATCCAAGTGAAGTTAGAGATTGTATTTTTTATTTTCAATTTAAACCTTTGATGCTTCACATGATGGACACCTGCGACATCTTATGGACCCCTTTGACTTGTCCTGGGATCCATCCGGTTCCATCATGGCGTCTTACTTTCTACTATACGAAGCACATTCAGCAGAATCTTTGCCATTCAATGTAACACGATCTGTTGTTGATGTGTGAATGCGGATGTGAACAGGCCCCTATTTGGTTTTCACATCTGTTAACATACACTGAAATGTAATTATTTACTCCATTCATAAAGTACGGAGTGATACTATTATTATACAGGTTTTATGGCTTTAGTATATACATTCTAGTGAAACGTCTAACTCACGTCAAGAAGAGCTGTAAAGTGGCCAGAAGATATGTCCAGGACCATCTCCAAAGCTCCTTTTGACTTTATTGACTTTCTGAGACTGTGCTGCTTAACCCTCGCTAAAGAAGATAAGACAAGACAATCGTAAGAATGCCGAGACGTTTCTTCTCCGGGCAGAAATAATAAACACTTCTACAGATGGAGGAGAATCCATTCCTCCCCCTGATGGAACTTGGCTGCTTATGTTATGATATGCCGTGTTATCAAAACTAATAAAACCATAGTAATAAAAGAAAGAACACGGGAGATTTGTATCTCCTTTCATATAAACAAAATATGATTGGGTTCAGCAGTGTGCAAGTATAGAAATAACAATGGTGCATATATAAAAATGACATTCCAGCTCAGCTTTTTTTTTAAAGGGGTATTTACTGTATGACATATCCACTGGTAGAGGTCATTGAAGATTCAATTCACTGAAGCTTCGATGAATTTATCAAAAGATTGGGGCAGAAACAGCTGTTGTATATAGTACGATGTATGCCTGCCGTGCCGAAATAAAAAGTTTTTTGGAGAGATCCTTGTACTGCCCATTCAGGTATTTGTACATTGTAATGAGGTCTCCCCTCAACCATCTTTTTTCTAAACTGATCTGTCATTGTATTCTAATCCCCTCATTCCCCTAATAATCTTGGTTGTTCTCCTCTGCACCCGTTCTAGTTCAACCATGTCCTTTTTTATACAATGGTATCATTGTCTCATTTTGTCTTTAGGCCAGGGTGGGCTTAATACCCCCACACTTTGGGAACTATAATTCATTGCTATCTGCTAACCCCTATATCTATGCTGGTAGTTAATATTTTACGTAAGACACTAGTTCTGTGATCCTATAGACCAGTGATGATGAACCTTTTAGCGGCCAAGTGCCCAAACTGCAACCCAAAACCCCCCTCATTTATTGCGAGGTGCCAACCAAAAATTAAAGCAGTAACTTATTTCTCCCTGTTCTTCAACAATGTTCGATCATATTGGCCTCATGAGGACAAGATGGAAAATTTGCATTATTGTAGCTTCTTGCCAGTGTCCCTCTGTACACAGAGAATTGTGGGGCCAGCAGAAGGTCTTCCAAAGATAATTCGGCCCTGTCTACTCATTCTCCCTCTCCCTACATACCCAAGTAGTGAAGTAAGTGTCACTTTAATATATGACTGAAAAGCAGCATCTTTTAAGTTACTTGGAACTGGAGGAAGATTCTTTGAGTCCAGTCTGTTGTGGTTGGGTGATGGCCTGGGTGCCCACAGAAAGGGCTCTGAGTGCCGCCTCTGGCACCCGTGCCATAGGTTCGCCACCACTGCCATAGACTGTGCTGTGTGGCTTTATGTTAATTTCTTTACACACTCATGTCTATGTACAGAACTATGTATGAGACTATGTGTGCTTACATTAATAAACCCACAGGACATGGAATAAGACATATTTGCTTAAGAAGAGCCATTGTTGAGCTGCTTATATTAGAAGATACTTCCATTGCTGGTAGGAAAGACCGGCTATGCTCATTGGTTCTCATAGCTCGATTGTATCCAGTTTGTGTTTGTGATTGGGTTATCCTGGGAGTAGTAGAATATCTGATTCACTGTTTAAAACGTGAATACAGTGAATACTTATTTTATTGCTGAAGAAAATGTTTGCGTATGTGATGTTGAGGTCTTCGGGATCAGATCATCACCCATCAAAACATCAATGGCTTCTTCTATCATCCTGTCAATGGTTCACTCTCCAAGAACCCACAAGGTCAGTAGTAGAGGGAACCTATCCTCTGCTCACAATGGAGATAGTTATATTGTCACATAAACCAGTAGTTATCTCCTGAATGGACTGAGTTGACAGTAATTTCATGGGTAGCCACAGAATTGATTAGTTTGTCAGAAAAGATGGCTGCCATCTCCATGTGTAGGTGACAAGCCCATTATGAGTGTTCAGCGTGTAGTGTCGGGAGACAGGTGATAATTAACGCTTCTTGCTATGTTAATGAGTCTGGGAAATGTGTTATTTATTTTAATTCTAGGTGAAATGACTAATTTTTCTTTAATGCTGACATGTCATAAAGATTTTATCAGAAGAAATCAGCTTTGATATGTATAGAAGGGCGTATTCACATGCATTGCTCCAGGCTTGACCAGTCAACCATTATACCAGAGAGTTCTGTTGTTGACCTGGACCCTCATATCATAATGTACCTCAAAGGCAACTTCATGTGAAGGTGTCTTTCAGGTCATTTATTGCTACTAGGAGTTCTACAAATTATAGGGATATTCTTGTTCACTTTCCATTGGGTAGAGGATGATTGTTGGTTGAAGATCAGGCTACTGGGCCTGAACTGGTCACTAAGTGAGGACTATAGAGTGGAAGGTAAAAGTAAGAGAATTGCTGTTCTATTAATTTTCTATTAAAAATTGCTAAGCGTTATATATTTTCTTTTTAAAAAGTCCCAGAAAATTAGTCGCGACCGATCAACTCCTCTAATTAGATTCCAGTATTTAATGGGCTCCAACCGGTTGATCCCCTAGTGATCCCCTATTCAGTAAATATGGATACCTGACCACCACTTTAGCCTATTGGAGTTGATTGGATCTCTCTGTATAGATGGAAGGCGTCTCATTCTATGGGCGCTAAAAATCACATCCTCAGGTGGGCCTCAGTATGACTATGGACATGAAGACGTTGACATCAAGGCATGGTGCACCTGACATTCATAGGATATTTAAGGGGGCAACCGCTTGCACAGGCTTTAGGCAGCACGCAGGAGCGGGGCCATTCGGCTAGGAACTCTTCCACACCCACATGGTGTGGATGTAGGGTTAGGGGGAAAATAGGCCTCTATGCTTATATGTCAGGAATTTCGCCTGTATCAGGGCTGGCACCCAGAGAACCGGGGCAAAAGCCATGATAAATCTCTTCCAATATTTTTTTGTTCTTTATGTTTCACAAATCTGATAAAAAATGTTTGTCTGGTGAGAATAAGATTGTTACATTACTAATAAGGGCCATAGAGTGTAAGCTCAAGTAGCATAAGGTTCCATTCATTTATTAAGAAATCTAGCTAGAAATTATATATCCGGTCTTCTCTCGAAGCTGGTGACCAGTCATACATGCTGATTACAACAGATATGGCTGTGGCCATGGGATCTAGACTATCTGGCCCTTCAATAAATGGTGTAACAACAGGAGAGACTTTTACAAGACAGACTGGTCATTTTTAGCTTAGTCTACAGATTCTCCTATAAAATAAATTAATACAGGGCATTGCCCAATTTTTCTCCTAATTTAACGGTACTCGGAAGGTATGGACAAGTAATTCCAGGTATCGTAATTCAAAAATTCACACAAAAATATACAAATAATAGATCATAACGATAGATAATAATAATAATAATAATAACAACACATATATGTATAATCCACATTGTCTCACTACGTTGTGCTAAAATATGTGGCTGCTACAGAAAGAAATCTTTAGCCAGTAACGGTTAATACTGACTTGGCCCTGATCTATAGTCTGAATTTCCAGGACTAGGAGATAGACTGTCATGTTGGTTTGGCTCATCTTTTAATAATGGAGATCTCAGAGCTTGTCATTCTCTCCTTTCCTTCCTGCTCCTTCTCCCCCTCACCTCGTGTCTTCTTCCAGTCCGTCTGCTGATTTCATACATTTACTATTACCAGGATGTCTCATGCACATGCAATGCCGGGTGTGAAGGAAGATTTAGCTGATGGTTACATGGGACAAATCACTGCCAGGAGAGGGTTATATTTTATCATTTGTTCCTTGAATCAAAGACTAAATAAACCCGACATCCGAGTGTCTTCTTTTCTTTTGTCTATCTATCTATCTATCTATCTATCTATCTCCATATCTATCTATCCATCTATCTATCTATCTATCTATCTATCTATCTATCTATCTACCTTATATACTCGAGTATAAGCCTAGTTTTTCAGCACAAAATTTTTGCTCAAAAACCCTAACTCGGCTTATACTCGAGTCAACTAAAAACATAAAGACAAAACTCACCTTTCTGACGTCACCCATAGGTCCTCTTCTGTCTGAGACAGAAGAGGACCTATGGGGGATGTCGGAAAGATGAGTACAGTGTTATTTTTTTTCCTACTACAGGGGCTGGGCAGGCTGTATGCTACAGGGGCTGTAACCAATGCATTTCCCACCCTCGGCTTATACTCGAGTCAATAGGTTTTCCCAGTTTTTTGTGTTGAAATTAGGGGTCTCGGCTTATACTCGGGTCGGCTTATACTCGAGTATATACGGTATCTATCTCATATCTATCTATCTATCTCCTATCTATCTATTACAAATCAATTAACAATTTTCATTTACTTTCATTTTCCAAGTACTGTATATGTTCCTCAGCACAGCTGACATACCACAGTTTAATTCGCTATATATTTTTGGACTTCAAAAGTGCAATAATAAATAATTTAACTCAGATTTTGATTTTATGGATTTGTTGTAACTTTCCAAAAAATCTTATTATTCGCTCATGTTGTTCCTTCCACTTTCCTGTATTAGTAAATGACAATGCGCTTCCAAGAACTGTTTTTCAATTAATAATTTATTTCCTTTTCAATAAAAACCGTAATCTTCTGCTGCAGATGTTCCTGCACTATGGGAGTCAGGTCCAAGCCTGCGCATAGGCCATAGGAGTTGTGTGTGGGACGTATCTGGCCAAGGATTCTCATGTTACAGACAAAAAGTTGCTTAAACTTTTTTATTTGTTTAAAAGCAAATTGTGCATAAATAATGGAGGGTTGTCTTACTCTAGTCCGCAACTATTATACTATTATAAGACTTTTTTTCTGGTTTTCTGGCAATGGACATATGAATCGCACTTTATCTACTGTATACATTCCCCAAACTTGGAAAATGTTTGGATCTGGGCAGCGACTCTCATCACTGGATATGATGGAAAATAAACCATTTATGTTCACTTAGAAGTTCAGTTGCAATGTGATATACGGTATATATATATATATATATATCATATATACTCGAGTATAAGCCTAGTTTTTCAGCAAAAAAAAAGGTGCTGAAACCCCAAACTCGGCTGATACTCAAGTAAAAAATATATAGGGTCGGCTTATACTCCAGTATATACAGTATATATATACCGTATATATACCGTATATACGGTATATATATATATATATAAACATATACACACAGTGTATAAATATATGTATAAATGCATATATAGATATATGTGTGTATGTACAGCATCCCTCCCTCTCTTTTATTAATCAAGTACATTTTTAATAGGGAATATAAAAAGAAAGTTTTTATTAAAAAATTATTGGTTTACACTTTTTTTCTGTCGTATTTTGATACACAATATTATATTAGAACATCTGCTCTTATGCTTTATATTTAACTTAAAATATTTTTGTGCTTATTATTCTTGCCCTGTTACCAGGCTATATTTTATGTATCTTTTTTGTTATATGGAATATCCTAAATGAAAGGGCAGAGTACATTAAATGTGACCAGTTGTCTCCACTAGCTTCTTAAGACTATTCAGACCTGTGTATACTTTGGAAGGGGGAAAGAGCCTAAAGGAACCACCATAGTACTAGCACTATAAAACACAAACAAAACCGTAATTACATATGTAATATGTCCAATTGATAAATGATAAATATTATTTTAGAATAAGTTTTTATTTAAAAAAAAAAAACAATTCTAAAGGCTGTAAAGTTAGGATACTTCTGCATATCTTTTGAGGCTTTGTACTTTTAATTGATTTATGAATATACATTTGCTATTACTTAAGATTTATCTCTCTTGTACATTTGCACCACATGTTTTTTTTTTCCTGTGGTTGTCGGTCCTATATCTTATATTGTTGTCGACTTTTGCTTTTTATTCTATTTTGTTTAACTTAAAACACACAATATATTTTTTGTCATAATTGGCAATTAAGTCATTAAAGTTATGTTATTCAATCTATGTAATTTTTGTAGACAACTGCCATAAAAAACACAATCTGCTATATCTATCATATTCTTTACTATTTTTTGAGACTATTTTTTTTTTACTTTTTTTTTTTCTTGCCCAAAAATTGAAATAAAGTCCAGGACACGCATATTTAATATGCACTATAAGAGAAATAAAGGCACAAACAAATAATTGGAAATACTATTGTGCATATTTGATAGACAGTATTAAAATGTGAACAAGTAGAGGCGCTCCCACAAGAAGTTTAAGGAGTGTAGTATATGCAGTAAGGCCCAGGGAGCCCAATTAGTGGAATATTATTCATTCATTTTATTCATTTATAATGTACTTTTTTTCCACTTACACCTGGTAATATTAGCAAAATAAAAAAATAGGAAGGATTTTGGTCATGTCTGAAATAATATGTAAAATGAAAATAGAAAAGAAAAGTGAAAAAGATGCTATTTAAAAAAAATAAATCAATTAAATAACTTGTAATTTGATTTTCTTTTTTCAAGTCACATTTACTTTATATTTGATTTTTAACACATTTTCAAATGCATTACAGGCAGTCACCGGGTTACGTACTAGATAGATTCTGTAGGTTTGTTCTTAAGTTGAATTTGTATGTATGTCGGAACTGTATATTTTATAATTGTCACCTCAGCCAAATTCTCTTTGGTCTCTGTGACAACTGGATTTTAAAAATGTTGGGTTGTCATAAGAATCAGAGTTAACAAAAAATCTTAATTGCAGACACATTTGATAGCTATTATAGCTGTGTATAGTAGCCTTAGGCAAAAGTACAGTAAATTGGCAACATCCAGAGGTCCGTTTGTAACTAGGGGTCGTCTGTAAGTCATGGGTTCTTCAATAGGGGACCGCCTGTATTGTTATATTGAATAATAAAAAAGTAATAGTAATAATATTGATACTAACACTATTACTATTACTGCTACTACCACTACTAATAAAAATTATTCTTTTTTATTATTGTTACTATTATTATTATTAGTATTGTATTATTGTTAGAACTGTTATTATTATTATTGTTATTATTATTTTTATTGTTATTATTATTATTATTATTATTATTAGTATTAGTATCTCCTATGGTTTATTTAATTTAATGGCTATGGGTCATTTTATTTGATATATAATATTTATTACAAAAAATTCTTTTAAATATGTTTTATGTTTAAAATCTACGTTATTGCATTTATTTTAAAATTGAAACAAATGTACTAGAGATTATTTAAGAGTCTAAGCTTTCTCTTCTGACCACCAAGCATACAGGGCAGGGACTCAGGGGTCATGGCGGTGTTTGCCTGAATTTAAACAATTTAGTACAGACTTATCCTTAAGCACAGATTTATCCCCGCAGTCTTGGCACATACATAAACTGAAGCAACTAATTACATTTTTTTTCCCTTCCATAAAAACTACTTTCCTTAGAAGCAATGGAGGAGCAGCCCAGGAGGCAGTGCAGTAAGAGAAGTTCATTTTAATAAACAGCGCTGTGGGCACTGTGCCAAGTGGCTCGTACCGGAGCTGCACAAATCACTAGGAACAAGGCAGTTGTAGGACGAAATGAGTCGCTCATGATTTGTTTCTTTATTTCTACATAACTCCATTTACTGCTTTATTGTTCCTCTCTATTGCCAGACAATAAAGTCACGCATTCTTTAAATGACAGCAACATATTTATTTTTCAGCCACTCTGGAAATATTACTTCTCCCCATCATGTTCTACGCTACTTTCATTATTGCCTCTTGTGCTTATAGCCTGAACATAAATGCTTTGTAAAATGCATTTATAAATTAATGTGGGGCTAGAACTCCCCATCCTTCTGTTCTAGAAGCCTCGATTGATACAATCGCTTTTCTATGAAAGATATATAAGAACACTCTGTCTATAAATGAAGCCGTAATGTACTAGGTCTACCGGGAAATAATTCCAATAATAAAAAAAAATATACATTTATAATTGTTTCATAGATTAGATAAAAGTTACAAAAAGTAATTTATTATTAATATAAATGCTACTACAGGCGGTCCCCTACTTAAGAACACTCGACTTACATACGACCCCTAGTTACAAACGGACCTCTGGATATTGGTAATTTATTGTACTTTAGTCCTAGGCTACAATGATCAGCTGTAACAGTTATCACAGGTGTCTGTAATGAAGCTTTAGTGTTAATATTGATTCTTATGACAACCCAACATTTTTAAAATCCAATTGTCACAGAGACCAAAAAAGTTCTGGCTGGGATTACAATGATAAAATATACAGTTCCGACTTACATACAAATTCAACTTAAGAACAAACCTACAGACCCTATCTTGTATGTAACCCGGGGACTGCCTGTACTACTAATAATATGTTTTATAATTTTTTTGATTCTGTAGCCAAGTTTAAAATTCATAGGGTTCATATACAGATAAAATGTTAAATTACCAATGGATAAATGAATCCTCAGTTTAAACAATAGGGCTGTCCTCAGAGCCTATGGATATATAACTGTAATAAATAAGTATTTTGTCTTTATATTCTCTATATCATATGTCCTAAAAAATGCACAAACGTCTAACAGGGAAATCAGTTATGTAAATAGCACCACTGGAGTATCACAATGGGACACTCAATGTAAACAATGGCAGGCATGGATGCTGGGTGGGGTGTAAAAGAGAATTATTTTATGTAAGAGCCAGACCAAAATGTATGTGAACATGTTTAACAGCAGACCACCCAACATCCCTAGTAAGAGGAAGTAAGATTGTGTTGTCAGAATCCCCTGAATAGACTGCGGCTGTTGAGTTAAAAGCTTGTAAGACACACCCAGCTTTGCCTTGCTTTGAGCTGATATACAGCTGCTTCGCAGTATCTGATCCCTGGAAAGTTGGGTGGTTTTATTCTGGAGCACTGTGGGTGGAATGGTGAAGAGTTTAGCCAGTCAGCTGCTGGGGGTGGCATCTAGAGGCTGGATAATTTCCCAGGCTCAGTTCACTCATGGCTGGTTATACTTTCTCCTATGACTCGTAGTCCTACTGTCTATTTTGCTGAACCTGAAGCATTGAACTTGTATTTAAACCTTTATACATCCTGACCCGGTACCCTGCACCCTAGTCTGAACTGGAACCTGTATATAAACATTTATCCAGCTTAAGGCAGTATCTAGAACCCTATATCTCGTCCTAATCTGTATCCGTGATCTGGTATCCTGACCTGATCCTGAACTCTGTATGCAGACCTTATCTGGATCCTTGTATCCTGACCAGATCCTTTATCCTGAAGATGTGGAAACCTTATCCCAAACCTGTATCTACAACCATGTATCCTGAACCTTTATCGGCACCCTGTGTTCTAAAACTGTATCTGGAGCCCAATGTTCTGAGCCTGTATATGGAAACCTGTAGCCTGCTGAACCTGTACCATGTATCCTGCCTGATGTGGAACTCTGAAAAGTACTCTTAAGCCTGTTTCAAAGTTTGTACCCTTTTCTTGAGCTTGTATCTTGTTCTCATCCCTGTTTCCTGATCCTCATATGTCTGCATATATTTATCTGAAACCCTGACACGATGGTCCACTTAGGCCACTGATCATCCAAAGCAAGTTGCGTGGGTCAGGCACTTCTGGTTGAGCTGTCCACAAGGGGATCTGGTACTTGATTTCCACTTGGCCGACTATTGTCTTGTCTTTGGGGCATCAATAAAGAATCGGGAATCACCTTAACCAACCCCTATGATATCAGATGATTTAGCTGATATTCATCTAATTGGTAGGCCCAGCCAAAAAGAAAAGTCCTCCATGACATCTATATAGGGCATTTAGTCTGAAACATAAGCCAGGCCAGTGTTAAGCGAAATGAACCTTTTCTCTCGATAGTTAAGTCATAAGAACATTTACTAACGCATTGAGGTATTTTTCCTACTGCTTTTCTGTTTTCTCTGGGTTTAGTGGCTTACAAATAATTTAGCAATTTAGCCTCTGCAGTGATTCAATTATGTAATTTAGGTCTAAAAATTATAATATGGGACATTATTGAAGGTTTTCTCTCTACCATAAAAAGTCAATTATTTAGTATAATTTGGCATAATTACTGATAATGTTGCTTTTCTGTAATGGCATTTGGTTGACCTGCCCATAAAACTGTTTGGCTTGTTTCAGCATTCTCCCACAATTTTGGCAATGAGAGATCGTTTTTTTTAAATTTGTTATGATTGGGCACAGATGTTACTTGTGTGTCTTTTCACAACCGTAATTATAAATATTTTATATAATTGGGAGGGATGGCAATATTACAATACCCTATTATCAGCCTAAACCCAATGTTGGAAATCAGAGCAAGTTGCTCAATATAACTGATGCAAAGTATGAACTGATGCCATTGTATAACACTTTCATTTTTATTGGGGACATTCTGGGGTTTTGATGGTTTTTGGAATATATATTTTATAATATTGTTTAATGACCATGTATATAGCTGAAAGAAACACTTCAGATAAACCTCAATACCTATGCTTAGTTTATTATTTTATGAATCCCCCTAATAACTTGTGGACCACTTCTTCCCTTCACTGGTCCTAATTCAGTGTATGTAGTTTCTCTATATTGGTTGCCAAAAAGAGATGGAAATTATATAAAATAAGGACCATGTCACATTGGGCTTTCCTTAGTTATGGGATTGTACATCTGATGATATCTTAAAATATACAAATTATGCTAGGTTCAAAATATGTTTTTGCCTTCCATTCTCAGGATACCTCATCCTGTTCCTCCCCTCCCCTCAAAAGGGAGAAGAGGAGCAAACAGTGATTGGCTGCTGACGATGTTCAGTTTGTTTTTCCCAGTAACGACACTGTCTTTATATAGAAGGTGACATCACTGGCGACATCCAAGAGCGTAAACTCAGCGGAGGCTTGGGAGGGATGCAATAAAAGGCATCTGTCTCTCATTGCCTCCAATGGCCTTAACGTAGCATGTAACGTAGCATATACATCATTTAGCAGGATGGAAAAATGTAGTTTGCTGTTTTTTACTGTACTGTATGAACTGTACGGACAGAGGCGAAATGTATGTCTTTACCAGCCAATATATGACCCTAAGAGGACTCTTAGGAGTGTGCCTCCCCCATATAAGAGACCATTAAAATTAAATGCATTATAGTTGAGTGGAGTCTCATACAGATTTTGCTTCAAGACCCAGCAGCTTCAAGTTACGCCTCTAGACCAGACTAGTGCATGCCAAATTTGTTTCCAATACAGAAAATTGGTCAGAAAGAAAAATTTTAAATGTGTCAATGTTCACTACAAGCTCTGCCTGGGATGAATTTGGACAGACCTTGCATGTGAACATTTCCCATGATAAAGAGACCATAGTGGAAGAAGATGGACAATGGCTCCGCATTCTGTAGTGGAAAAAACATTGTCATTTGAATACAAAACTGCGAGCAGGTGAGCGTCGATACACTTGGTGAGTTGCCAAGTAGCCAACTGCACATTACGATTGAAATGAAGTGAAAATTGTGGGGTCATGTATTAAAGTGGGTGAGACTTAAGACTATATAGCAGATGACAAAGCCTGATCCTCAATATTACAGTAATAAATACTATAGTCCTCTAATAGAGCAATAAATATGACTGCAAGACCCAAAATTCTTATGTTCTAAAGATTGATGGAAGATTCTAATAAAGAGGAAGAATATTTGTATATTGTAAAACAAAACCAACCAATTTCCTCTAAAATAAAACACTTGTTTTCTGACCACTGATGGCGAGAGAAAATGGGAGAGTGACCCCTATAGGATGCGCTCATGCAATAAACCACATTTACAGGCAGTCCCCGGGTTTCATACAAGATAGGGTCTGGAGGTTTGTTCTTAAGTTGAATTTGTATGTAAGTCGAAACTGTATATTTTATAATGGAAGTTCTAGACAATTTTTTTTCTTTTGCCCCAGTGACAATTGGAGTTTCAAAATTTTTGGTGTAATTGGACCAAGAATTATCAATAAAGCTTCATTACAGACATGTTACAGCTGATCATTGCAGTCTGGGACTATAGTAAAGCATCCAGAGAGCTTCACCAGAGGTCACAGTGGGCAGAGGGGTCCGTCTGTAACTATGGGTTGTCTGTAAGTCGGGTGTCCTTAAGTAGGGGACCGCCTGTATTCTACATCAGGTCATCTTTTTCATATAAATTGTTGACTGGCAGGTCTGTGTAGCTATACCTTTGTCTATGTTATTAGTAGTATCAGTACTGATTTGTAAAGCGCTGCAGAATTTGATGGCGCTATATAAATAAAGATTATTATATTATTATTATTACTGTAGATTTTGTACAGACACACCAGGAAACATCAAGCCCTGAACTGCTCCACACCGCCTTTCCTCTGCTCTAAGTGACTGCTGTAGTACTCAACCAGAAGCTTGATACAGCTTTTAATCAGGGCTTTGGGTAGCAGATGAGTGAAAATAGTAACGAAGTGTGAGGACCATTCTCCAGTGCTGCAATCCTAGAATATAAATGGATTTTCCACAGTACTCCTGCTACTAATAACATACATAAAAATATGGCTACACAGATCTGCCAGTCAATTATTGGAATAATTTGTATGAAAAAGATCACCTGGACCATTTATCTGGACACATTGCAGGTAGCCACCGCATTAGCTTTACATTACTGTGCTGGAAGCTGTAACAAGCTTCTGGTTGAGTTCTACAGCAGTCACCTAGATTAGAGGGGGTGGAGCTGTAGAGCACTTTATTGCTTGGTTTCCCCAGGTGTGTTAACATTTCCTTCAATGCTAACACCGATCTGTCAATTTAGACAATTATTTTTGTGAAGGAGATTGCTTGAGGAGCAGATTACACCGTTAAATATGCTTCCGTTGAGTTTCGAACTATAGGGCTTATTCAGAGGCTGCAACACTAAACCATAGTAAAAGTTTTGCCCTCCCGGATAATACACCAGTCTAGAGGATACCTGAGAACCTGATATTCCAAAATGTAAAAAATAACCCTAACCTTTAGCCAAAAATACATTGGTTTATATGTAACCGTTGACTGTTTGCCATTGACTAAATATATCATTGTGGGAAAATTGTATCTTCTTCTAATCCAGATGTCGTATTAAATATGCCTTGCTATTATTGGCCGCCTGCACAACATAGAGATTGTGCTTTGTGTGTAAGGATAAGTCCTACAGAAGTATTTTGCTTGGATCTGCACTTTTCTACTTCACTAGAACGGAATACCTAGGGAAAGGGAATTATTTCATAAATACACTATAAGGTCGGTTTTACACAGCTGTAATACTACTATGGTAATTCCCTATGGTGACCTAAGTTCAGCTCCGTAGGACCTTGGGGGTCCAGATGTTGGGGGAGAACAGAAAAGTCATGGGTCTTGGAAATATTAAGTACAACCTGGCTACTGTGAGTTTTGCTTGTTATGTTGGTTCTCGACACGGTTGGTGTTATGATCTTGAACATAGTTTGCAGTCACAGCTAAAATGCACTGAAACCTCTTCATAGACCACTTCTTCGAGAAGATCACTTCCTTCTGTAGGGGAAATTTCACTGATAAATTTTCAGTTTCACCCTATTTTTGTTGAAGGAAGCTGCACTAAAAACATAAATTACAAAAATCTCTCCAAAACAAATGGGGGTCATTTACTAAGGGCCCGATTCGCGTTTTCCAGACGTGTTACCCGAATATTTCAATATATTGTGCCGATTTTCCCTGAATTGCCCCAGGTTTTTGGTGCACAAGATCGGATTGTGGCGCATCGGCGCCGCCATGCACGCGATGGAAATCGGGGGCGTGGCCGAACGAATACCCGCTGGATTCGGAAAAACCGCTGCATTTAAAAAAAAAAAAGGGTCGCTGGACACGCGCGTACCTTCACCCGGCAATGGATCGTGTACTCCGGCGGACCTCGGCGGACTTCAGTGCAACAGCGACACCTGGTGGACGTCAGAGGAACTGCCTTAGTGAATCACCGGTAGACCCGAATCCACTGCAGAGAACACGCCGCTGGATCGCGAATGGACCGGGTAAGTAAATCTGCCCCATGATGTACATGTTTGAACATTTCATCCTCCTAGAAGACCACTTTTCAAAGCAATTATTGCAAGTAATCATTTATTTGTGTTCTTTAAAGGTTTTTTTTTCAAGTTTGATTGTTATACGTTAAACACGGGATAGACGAATACAATTTGAGTCCCAGTTCCATCAGTCAGACCCGAGCAATCACAAGGAGAGACAATCCCCTACGATTAGAAGAATGGATATCTATGATCACAAGAACAGAGACCCACTGACCCCATAGACGGATCACTACCGATTACAAAAATGTACCCCTATTGATCAAGAAAATAGATTTCTAGCGATCACAAGAAAGGATCCTCACTGATAACAAGAGCGGATCCCCACTGATCATAAATACACAGTATCCATTCTCTATTCAATACAATGGGGGTGTCAAAAATTACTGTACTCTGGCTCCGGCGCTCTTATCCATTGTCTATGAAACTGCTGGAGACAGCTGAAACTTCCATAATTTTGAATGGAGGGGCGGGAGGCAGGCTTAACCTGCCGCTCCTGCAATCAGTGAGAACTGGGCCCCCACCAATTTGATTGTTTTGACCTATGCTGTGGAAAATTTGGAACAGCCCCCTCCCCCCCTTGTAGAGAATGTTACAATGGTTTCCAAGTGCTTCTTATTATATTAAACAATATAAAACTCTGCTTACTACCAAATTTTGTCTACTTTATTGGCATTGTTTTCATAAGAAAGCATCCATGTTTTCCGGCAACTTGAGTAGAGGGTCTGTCTCAGTGATTGACTGCCATATTTTTATGAATATGTATACAGAGATCAGGCAAAGATATTAATGAGCAAAATTATAATGAATCTATATAATTTTGATTTTGAGTGGCTCCTCCTACTTTATAACATACTGATGTTTGTGTGTTTGAAGTCTTTTTTTCTACATGGATGAACCCCAAATCAATCCTTGTAAACTTTAGAGCATTAGACTGATCTTCTTAATTGCAAGCTATGGATATATGGAAATCATGGCCAATGGTAGGGATTTTCTTTCTTCGTTCTCCGAAGGATATAATCACTTCCACAATAAATACATCTGCGGATATCCGCTGACCCTAGCAATAGTAAATGTAAAAAGGAATGCAGTGAATTGGACGTGAGTGGGCAGAGTGTGTCACCCGGGTGATAAGTGGTAGGGCCGTCCTACCTTCCCGTCCTTTCCTTTCATGATATATATTGATTGGAGCCACAGTCTACAAGTCCCGCTAATGAAAACGAGCTAAGACATTGATTTTCTCTTACTAAGGAGGGAGGCTTGTATGTATTTGGTCTGAGTGATTGTTGTTCTGTATTCTGATTGAGTTGCGTTACTGATACCGGAACGCTATTGATTTTCCTGTTTGCTCCACATATTTGTGTTTCTGTGATTATGTTGGACGTAAATCACTTCCATAAGCAATATTACTTTTTTTCTGTGCGGCGTCTATCTGGAGATGTGTTGTGTATCTAGGATATTAAATCTGTAAACAGGACGAAATGTACTTTAATCCTATGTTCACTTCAGCGTGAAGAGAATAAGAGTGGTTTTATTCTGCGTGCTCTGCGTTAACCACTACCTGTCTGTAAATGCCATAAAATATTCACTAACCTGGTTCTAAGCTTTCGAGTATTTTACACTCATGCCTGTGAAATCACGGATACATTGAAACATATGTGGATATTGAGTTTGTAAACAAGTCTCGCGACCAGAATGTGGGCACCCTCTCTGCTGTTGTGCAGCTGGTTTATAGTGTAATGTGACTGTGATGTGCAGCACCCATTAGACAGGAAAAAAATGCCAAAAAAAAATCAAAAGTGAGCCACAATTGCTGGCAACTCACGTTCAACTGTATTCTGGAAAGTTGCATTTGACACTTGACCTGAGCCCAAAAGTCTAGAACAGTCACAACTCAGCTACGTGTTCAATTATCACTTTTAAAGTTCCAGGACTGCATTAAGATATCATGTCATACACCCAAAAGACCCAATACCAGGTGTTCCGAGAAGCTGATAAACAGAGAATGGAAAAGGAAAAAGACAGCCCCCCAAATGTAATGTAATGTCCCTGAACCCGAACCCAGGCTTCAGTCAGAAGTTCAGGTTTGGCATTGGGGGTCACCCAGGAAAGCTGGTAAATGGGCTGCTGAGCAGCGCATCAACTAATATTTGATACCCACCTCTCTCACAGATCACGTGTGTTAACGCTTTAAATAGTTATTTAAAAGCAATTAAAGAGTTAAACACTGATGACAGATAGTTGTGTTCGGGATAAGGTTCAGGTACCGGAAACAAACTTTTGTTCTAGGTAAGTTATCAAACCACACTGGCTCCACTCATTCCTTTTAGCTACCATTCAGTGGTGAACAATGTTCTGCGAATACTGTATATCCTGCTTGGACCTACCCATCTAGTAGCCTTTGTAAATTCAGATTTACAAGGTTAGAAATGTCTTAAAAACAATCTAATGTTGCTGTAAGATCAGAAACTGTGAAGAAGATGATGACAAAACTGCGCTGTTCGCAGGGTTATGAACAACTGACACCACTGTCAGCGATGTCTCAACCCTACAATGCAATTAGTGGGCACCAAATTTGCTCTTTCCTATGGCTGGGTTGGTGAAGTAACCCCCTACACCGAAATATGTGTCCATATCTCTTTTTAACTGTAGTGTCGAAACATGTCGGTTGTTGCCCATTCGGAGAGGAGTTGCCCTTTAAATGGAAGCAAAGATGATAATATCCATGCTATAAAGCCATGGCTAAATGCCACTCACCCCTAACCTAAATTTGGCAGTAAATCAGATTCCACAAGGTCATGTTGTTGTGTATTATTTTCTCAGTCATTGTGTTCTAAGCCTTCATACCGCTAAGTATGTTAGGTCAACGAAAGAATGAGCCTTCAAGTCTTTTTAAGACCTCCTCCTAGTCCATGGGTCAAGATGTGTCGTAATATTAATGTTGAACGTGTCAAATTATTAGTAGTTCCCTGGTTCCCTGTTAGTAATTTAGTCCTAGATTCCTCCCTAGAACACGCTGAGTGTTTGTTTTAAAAACCAGCGTCTCCTTTGTGGTCCTGGTGTTCCCATCTAGAAGCCTCTTCCTATGTCATCTCTCTGTTTCTCGTTCCGACCCACCAGACCACCTGAAAAAATGAAACCCTTTGCAGGGTGACAAATAAACACATCTCGTAGGTTAACTGGACGCAGACAGATATCTCATTCCCGCTTGTTTATTTATTTTTTATTTTCTCTTCTTTTGTAGTTAATCTGCTGGATTCGAAAGCAATTCAGGGGGAGCTGGGCTGGATCTCCTATCCGTCACACGGGGTGAGTTTACTAGACTGTGAAATGGGAAAATGCTGTTTCAGAACAATATGCTATTTAACGACTGTTTCCTTTTTCATGGTACGCTGCAGAATTGCTAAGCCTCTTCTGGATGTCAAAGTAAAAAGAAGGGGGAAAAAAATATTTTCAGGACAGGAAGATGGTTTGTGTTTATTTCTTTAATACCTTGTAGAAGACGCCACATCCAGGGTACACCACTGGAATATTCTAGGCTTTTTTTCAATCAAACCATTAACTTTTACTGCCCCGGCAGCAATTTTGTTTTTGTTATTGCAATCATTGATGATTCTGCAATGTCCTGCTGAATAATACTGATTGCTCACTTATAAGGAGTCTGAGAACATATCAGAAATGATGAAACAAGATTATACGACCCTATCTGGCGTCAGTATTTGTTAATCTTTATATACAATGATACCCCCGCCATGCACACTAGACAAAATTACGCAAATCTGACAATTTTATCAGACTCGGCCAACCATCTCATGTGTATGTTGCTTTCCGATCTTTCTGTAGTAGCATATATCAAGAGATATAGGGATCGGGTGAGTTGGCATTCACCTGCCCACTTTATTTGTTGTCCTGTAAGTCAGGGGATCTCGATTTATTACACATGATAGAGCTCATCTTGTATCCAAATGAGGGAGTACTGAAAGATTGGTCATTTAACAGCTATGTAATGTGCATTCCTGAAAGGGCTTGGCCACTTATCAAAAACTTTAACAGGGTAATTATAGGACCCCAATTTCGTACTTACCCTCATAAAGCTTCTTAGTAATCCAGGGGAGCCGTCACATCAGCATGGCAAAGAACTTCCTTGGATGAAGGAGGCCATGCTGTCATTACTATTTACAGGCCCCAGGTTAGGCTGTGTATCTTTAGACTTAATTTACATTATCTCCTGATGTTCTACCATATATCCCACTGACCTTAAAGGGAACCTGTCAGTAGAAATATACCTAATAAAGCACTACCAGTGTGTTGTCAAGCAGCTGAGCATCTTCCAGATTGTGTTTATTTCATGGTCCTGTGTGGTGGTCTCATCCAGAAAATCTACTTTGAAGTGCGATGTAAATTTGTTGCATAAAGTCAGGGAGGCGGAGAGTTTAACACTGAATTCAAGCTTTTTTTTTAAAGTTTCAGAACACACCCTTTACTGTAATTGATGGTCCTGCACCAAGAGACATCACTAACCAGATCTTCTGAAATCTGGTGCATGATGTAAGTCACAGAAGGAGGAGTGCAGAGGCAGGGAGAGCTTGACTATACTGTTAAACTCTCCACCTCCTTGACTTTATGCAACCAATTTACAATTCACTTCAAAGTTGATTTTCTGGGTGATGGAACCATGCTGGGCTATGAAAGAAACATGATCTGTAAGGTGTAAAGCTGCTAGACAACATACTGGAATTAGTTTATTAAGACAATTTCTGATGACAGGTTCCCTTTAATGACAAAAGAGAAGCTATTTATCCTACATTTAGTTCACATTCATTCAAAATTAAATTTATACCATATTCAGTCTTTTCTCAAAGCCCCATATTATTGCATTCCTATGTCTCTAAATGTAAACCCCACACATGGGGTCATTTAAGCCTATGTGACAGGGATGAGACTCTAAAAACTTCTAAAAACTTCTGCCACCTTCATAAAAAATGCTTTTTGATACCCGGCCTTGGTTGAGGTAGGCCTGTGTAGAAGTCAGAAGTTACTTTTCCCCAGAATCTTCTAAATAGTTGGCAGAAGATACATTAGGATCCAGCCTTGCGGTTACTAATGATAGACTTTGCCATAAAGTAACTACATTGTGTCAGTCTGTACTATTTTTTTATGAATAATGTCTATAGCACAACTGGAGATGTCCGATGCCTGGAAACCAGTCACATCTTTGTTCTCTTATTAAAAATATGCTGCAATTTCACACCAGCAAATCCGACCCCACTCATTACCAGGCGGCTTAATCCAGCTGTGTTTCTGCAGCATTAACCACATACTTGGCAGTTGACCTCGAATTCTCCAATATGTACTTGGCACTCGTAATGATAGCCAACAACTTTCAAGTGAGAATTTTAACCCGTGTCACTGTTCTGAACTCTCGAAAAGTCTCTGGAGCAAATTGTTGACATTATCATGGAAAACTGCTTACGGCTTAGTTCACATTAATATGTCTCTTTAAAGGGAAACTACTTTTAAAATCCATCCTGATAAACCAGAGGCACTAACTCATACATTTAGACACTGTGATGGTGGTAATCTTCTTATATATTGTTTAACTGTTTTTGATTTAGAAAGAAAGCAAATTAGCCTTGATTAAAAATTACCTAACAAGTTTTTGTTGAGTTATGCATCTCTATGGTAACAGACTACAAACGAACTCTATGTAGTTAGATTCTGAATTCATGTTTTTTTTTCTTATGTCCCCCTACCTGTTTGGGAATAAAAAAAAAATGTGCACCTAAAGGGGCATGTAGTTACATTTCAAACAGTGACTTGACAATTGTGTTGCGCGCTGTATGTTAAGGTTCACCTAAAAAAAATGGTGCTCACTTCCAGGGTATTGCAGGGGGCGTCAGATAATTGAAGACCATGAACCAGTATTCAATAATCTGGGGCACCCTGCACATTCGTGGGGCAAACTGCACTTATTATGGTTTGCCTCACTGGTAACGAGTAAGGGGCAGGTTGAAGTGAGTATTTCTGTTTGTCTCTTACCATGGAAACATGACTACATTGCACATGAATTCTTAATGTATCATAATGTACCACTTGCCCCCACAGACCACTCATAGAATATCTGATGAAAATACTCCTGCTATGTTTCTCCTTTTAATTTTATAAGTTGTTGTAAACCATTTATCCAATAGTGTTGTCAAATTTACGTAGGTTGCACTTACTTGTAGTGTCCTTCACCAAAGCTCAGAGGGCTGAGTAAGCACTCACTTAGGTTTGTTGTAAGGTAACTGACACAGACCTGTATTGCAAATAGGTGCAAGGATTGTGTGCCCCCTGTATGTAGTTTCTCTGCAATGCTGATATCTTCTTCCTTCTAGAATAATACCAATAACATACATTATTTGCAAGGAGGCTTGTCTGAAAGTCTCCCGAAATGGGCTTGATCTCCCCAATGAGGTTTTCCATGGTTTAGATCATTATATAAGTTGGATATATAAGACTACAAACTAATTTGTGTAGATTATAAATTTTATGACATACTGAGGCACATTCACTAAGAGTAGTGCAACGTGCACTAAATGCAGTTTTCCTGTGTATAGTGCAGGGTGCACCAGATTCAGGATTTTTCTTGCCCGTTCTTCATTAATCTGGTGCCCACCTGCACTGCACCAACTTTTTTTAGGTGCAGCTTAAACATGGGGCACACTTCTGTCGAACTTTGTATGATATCTCTGGAGCACGGTCCGACTGGGCCCCCGGCATGCCCCCTAATTTGTGTTGCATGATGCCTGGTGCAGCTGCGCCACAAAAGGGTCGCATGTAACACAGATATGGTGCAGACACTTACCTGTGCAAGCAGTACCTAAAAGAACGTACAAAGTCTGACAGAAAACTGGTTTAAGGGTCTAGTAAAAGTGCCCCACTATTTTTCTTGTTCGAGTATCGGCAGCTTCATAGCACCCTCGTCTAGATCTCGGTAGATTGAGGGTTAAATGAGTATGTTTTTGGAGGATGACACTATTTTATGTTATATTTTCACTCATTAAATGTATCCGAACGCAGGCAGCGTAATCCTATCTGTCCCTCCAGCGTGAGTGCGTTATATCACAGGTACTTAATATATCTGTCATCATTGTGTCTGCCTCTCCTGGCGCACCTCGCTGCTGACAGCAGGCCAAGCCTCCTAAAATAGCATTGTCTAATCTATGAATTGTTGTTTTCTCTACAAAAAAAAAGTGCCGGTCAGACTTTGATTTTCTAGACAGCTATAAAACGTCTTGCAAGTATTTAAAAGATGATGAAAGAGAAGTCGAAGCTTCCCAGTACATCAGACATGTCATCCGGAGCAGAATAACATTGTAACAAATGAGTCTTTACTTAAAGTGATGTCTTTAAAACTGAAAGGCAAGTAGAAATGTAGCAAAAGTCTAACTTTCTGCATCAAGATATCTCATCACAGGAGACAATCGGAAGAGTTGAGTTAACACTTTGTTTACTCATTACGCATCAGGTTGGGTGGTGCTACATCTTACGAACTTAGACAATAGACATGAGGGGGTTTGTTATAGATAGAACATATAATCAAAATAAGCCATGGATCAATATTTGGGGAAGGTCTGACCCCTAGTCCATCAGACACTTTACAATAGTAAAGGATATTGGGAAAGATATTTACTCTTATAAAGCACCACTTGTACCTCAAGCCTGTAAATGTTCTTACGTTAAACTCACGTTGACTAGAGAAGGTGGTCTTCTTTCTCTATGAATATTTGGAGGTTCTGCCATGCAGGCCATCAATGATTATAAAATTACTGAATATTTGTTATATCTTGGTGATATCACAAAGTTGTTTGTAGGAAATTGTTTTAATTTCTAAATTTTGTTTTGGTACTTGTTATGTTTTGTTCCAGTTCTTGGCAATGTCACAGTTTTCTGTGTTTTTAAATAGATCTACAGGTAAAGGTAAATTAGGAACATTTTTCATGACAAATTCTTGATCGGAACCCTATTGGTTATCAAAATAAAGGACCCAATTGGCCATCGAGGTAAATAGAGGAATCAATACATGATCAATTCTACTACTTCCTAGTTTTGACCTTCTAGAGCAGTGGTGGCGAACCAATGGCACTGGTGCCAGAGGTGGCACTCTGAGCCCTCTCTGTGGGCACCCAGGCCATCACCCCAGCATGAAGTTCATCAGACAGGACTCAAAGAATCTTCCTACAGAATCTTCCTACCATGATAGGCAAATTTGCCCTCCTCCTTTTAACTGCATTGGTGTGTTTAGGAGGCTGAATGATTGAAGTTGTCAAATAACAAGGAGAAATACATTACTGCTTAAATTGCTGTGGTGGCACTTTGCAATAAATAAGTGGCTTTTAGTTGAAGTTTGGGCACTCAGGCTCTAAAAGGTTCGCCATCACTGTTCTAGAGGAATCAGAACCAGTTTTAGATTAATCAATCCATACCTGCAGTTTAGCCCCAACACACATTTTGCACCAGTTTCTTGGGTCTGTTTATGTCTGGCTCAGCAATACTGCTGATAACACCCACGATCAGTGCTGCTAATCTGTGGTGTTATTAAATGCCACCAGCTACATATAAATTAATGTAGAGGTGCATACCGGTTCTTACTAGCTGCAGTACATCGGCCATTTTGGATGATCGGTGCTCCAGCAAGTGTTTCATTACACTTTGGTGCCTCCTCAGGACAAATGATGCATTACACAGTTCTAATGAAATAGCTGACAATTTAATGTATCAGCCTTATGGGTCCTCCAAAGTGGAATAAACTCTGTTTGGATCAACTTTGTGCTCAGGACAATAGATAGGTGTCCTGATTAGAAATTTCTCTTCTATGCATCAAAAATTTCCTAATGGAAAATAGGAAATTGAGCTTTCTGAGAAAATGCTACAGATGTTTCTTGTAATTACATTTCCTGCTACTGTATTTTACATCCAGATTTTGCTGAAAATCGGATTAGTTACATATGCTATTTAATAACTTTGCTATGTGGCTGTATTAACCTGAATATGGACTTGTGTCACTTCTTGTAATAATCATATAATAATCTGTATATAAACAGTAGGTTCCCAGGCACCGCACACAATGCATCTGCTAGAAGGTGGCCATATGAATCTGTTCATTCCCTGATCACCTCATTTTTATTACAAGAGTAGGCTATAAAAGTATTGATATAAAATAATATGGGACTAGTTAAAAAAAAAATTACGAGTCCTTTATTATTCCACCAGTGAAGATAAACCACATATGTAAAGGTAATCTAGAACCGACACAGGTTGAAGAGTAATAAGTTAGCAGTAGATCTATAAATGTTATCCATTGAGGTCTAATAAAGTATGGGGAAGGTCTAAACCATATGGATGTGTATACAACATGTGACCCTCTCACATCAAAAATGGCAATTTTACATATTTCCTATTAAAATAAATCTTAGTTCGGTTTCAGATTTTTTTTTTTTTTAAAAAGCTAAATATTTTCAAATATTTTTTATTATAGTAATTTTTGAAAAATTTTATCACTGTTTTCTCAGTGCTGTTTGGATTTCCCATTGCATCTCTGTGATGACATCATCTAAGCCGGACAGCCAAAGGCTTGTGTGTGATGACATCATCTAGGCCGGACAGCCAAAAACTTTTGTGTGATGACATCATCTAAGCGAGCCAGCCAAAAACTTTTGTGGGATGACATCATGTAAAGGAGCCAACCGGTCACTGTAGGGATGTCTCATCATCAAAGTGTGCTTTGATTGGCCGGCCGGCTCACATGATAAACGATCACGCTAGAGTTTAATTTAAGAAGTTTCACATCTCAGTGTGTTTTATTATTATAGAGCTACATATATCACCATCAGCACAATATATATTCCATTAATGGCCTGGATTTCTTTTATTATAATAAGCACTACAGTCAATAATGAAGCTGGGACTAGCAGGAACTGTATTGAAGGAGTGTTACCTTTCATTTATTGCCAGCCATATATTCACATTGTCAGTCAGCAATGAAATCCAGACCACGAACCAGGCATTTTCGCATTCTGTCATTTTCTCATTTTATCTTACTTGGCTCTGTAGATTAAGTTGACACTGTTGGAGTCCAAAAATAAAAATCCTGCAAATAGAAAGAAAAAATCCTCCTCTTGTATTCGATGATGTACATTGCAGGCCAAGCTTACTATTCATAGCCACCGCTGGGTCTTGTCACTACATGCCCGGTTAGATGAGGGTCCATCTAGTTATTTTCTGGCAATAATTGTATGAATTATCTAGTCTCACACATGGAGCAAAGTGAAATTTTTTAAACGCCATCTCCACACCAATAAGATATAACTTATATCTTTAGCTTTAGGATCTAAGAATTCTCCGAGTGCAATGATCATTCTTCAATTCTGAATTCTACTGAAATACTTTCCTTGAAAATATTCATTCACCAAAACTTTTTACTAAAGATCTTTTTTTCAGTATCTTCCAAGACATGTACTTTTTGGCAAATGTGCCACTGCCACCGCAGTTATCAGACTGTAGTGTAAAATGCCAAAAATTATTGGCAGCCTCGAGGAAAACATTGCTTCAAAGTTAACCGATGTGTTGCTGTAGATGTGCGGTAGGCCATGCAGACTAGAGAAGTTACCCCGTGTCTCCAGACATAAACAACACATCTGACTTCAGATGAGTACTAATATACAACATAGGTCCCTCTTCAAGCTCTACAACATGTTCTTTAGATATGAACAAGGCTAAATAAAAATGTCAGTGACATTCCCAGTTAATAAAAGTACATATCACCCTTGATGATGATCTGGGGTGTTGGTCAATGGGAGGGAAGACAGACCAATGCTTCTACCTCTCTATGTACCAAATAGTAATCTAAAGCTATAGGTCCTCTTATCTTTTATATGAGTGACAAGCAGTAGTAGACAATAAAATAGGCAGTTTGGCCATCGTCACCCAATCCACCCACCAAATTTTATAATAAGAAGGACCTTCATCCATGAAATCCCCCTACATCTTTCCATGCTCTCAATACACATATTAAGTACACATATCCTTCAAAAGTCCTGAAACCACAGATTAAAATCGGGCAGAAAGGACACATTTTCTATTTCCCAAGGAGCTGATTCTAGTACCATATGTAGGAAGTGATTCCAGACTTGTAGGGGCTAAAGGGTAAAAAGGGGTGGTAGGACCTACAATATTTAGTAATAGGGTGCCAGTCCTCCAATCTACGGGTGTCCCCTCAATTCTTTTGTGGGAAAATTTTCTCTAGGCTCTTACTTGTATGAGGACTGCATTTTTTGACAATAAGATGGCAATTTGATGACATACATAGAAACATGTAGTCATCTATGTGCCCCTATATGGTGGTTTCACCGCCTCAGGGCATCATCATTTTTATTTTTAAATTCAAATTACTGCCACAGAGTGAAGGTATCACAAACCAAAGGAGAGGTAGTCCAAAAAGTCTATAGAGGCGGGATATAGAGGTAATATAAAGAGACATAAGGGCTAGTAGAAATTTGGACAGGGAGGTTAATGGTCTGTTGAAAGGCCCACCAGGGTGTCATAAGGTGTGGGAGTGGAGTAATAGTGGAGTTATAGTATACAGGACTGGAAGTAACAATGCCAATTCTACTGAAATGTGGCGAATCATATTCTTGTTTTATATTTTATCCTTTGTTAACATTGGCAAAATTGTATTATAATTTAATGTTCTCACTACGGAAACATGCAACTTATGAGAATTGTCAAGTATTAAGGGGCCCATAATGAGGGCATGTCTAGACTCAGTACCCAGGGCATCTTTAGCTGTGGATACATCCTTGCTCAAGGCCAGCGCCAGCACTGGGCATACCTCGGCAAGTGTCGGGGCGCAGAACAGTTTGGGGGGCCCACATAATGCTGTACATAAGGAATGCATGGGGGTGATGGGGGTTGTATCTAATGAATCCATAGGGTGTAAGGGGGGTGCTTTTATAAAATAACCATGAGGGGGCTGTTTGGTATGGTAAACTAGAGGATATTTTAGGGAACTGGAGACTGTTTTGGTTTCTGAATTTTTAATGCTGCCATGTGAATTCCCTGCAAAGGGGCCCACTGAGGCTCTGTCGCCCAGGGGCCTACTGAAACCTGGAGCCAACCCTGGCCTTGCTCGTGCATATTTGGTTATACTTGGACAGGAATTCATCACGTGGAAAGATAAGAATGAGCAATTGCCAGACACAACTGGTCTATTCAGCCTGAGAAGAAAAGGATCACACATGTCAAATTCAACAAGCCCAAAAATTTCATCCCCTGACATTTTGGGTGCCTCTATAAATCATACTTCCCTGCAAGAGTGACTGAATTTAATGGCTATAAGTGCCTTCATTTTATGCAAAAAACATGTGGTAAATCATTTTTGTTCTCAAGCCTCTTGCTCCATACACATGAAAATGACTGACTCTTTTTAATGATGTCCAAAATTTACCAAATGTGAAAACTGAAATGATAAAGAACATGGAACATATAAACAGAAATGATTCCAGAAAATATATATTCCGGGGAATTTGCCAAACTTGGTTTTGACAACTTTTATCTTGTTGATAAATTGTTGCATATTATTTTGCCAGGATAAAAAGTCTGTATATAGATTGTGTAGGATGTATGGCCTGTACAAGGAATTACTGGATGTTCTTCATGGATCTTGATCATTTTTTAATCTTAGATTTCCTTTGTTTGTAATTGTAGTAGAAGGGATAAACCTTTCACAGAAAAGCATGAGCATGTAAAATACACCTGATTGTAGCGCAGGACAGCTGGGACTGATAGAGAACCTCCACATCCTGTGCTCCTAAATTAAAACCATCAAGGAATCAACATTCAAGGGGAAAAAAGGCCCTCCGCTTGAGGAAAAAAGACAACTAAAGGTCTCATGTACTAAACGCTATATGTATTCCCTCTATGCCGCTCTATAGTGCTCTATGTACCACCATATGTCAGAAAGTTAATATTGAACCACTTTGATCTACATAATAATTTTTATAAAATCTGTATGTAAATAGGATAATATTTTAGACTTACTACAATTTTGACATTTTGACTCATATATTATATATTGTATTTTAGTCACTGTAAACCCTGAATATACTGCTGTAACTACTGCTATAAAATACTTCAGTTATAGGGGGAATTTATGGAGTGCTGTTGCCAGGGCCGGATTATAGGGGGGGCTCCCGGGGCTCGGGCCCCAGGGCCACCACCATCTTGCCCCCACCAGATTGGCAGAGGCGGCTGTATGTAGCTGTGTTACTGGGGGCAAGGCGGCTGTATGTAGCTGTGTTACTGTGGGCAAGGCGGCTGTATGTAACTATGTTACTGGTGATGAGGTGACTGTATGTAGTGGTGTTATTTGGGGCGAAGCAGCTGTATGTAGCGGTGTTAGTGGGGGCGAGGCAGCTGTATATAGCTTTGTTACTGGGGGCGAGGCAGTTGTATGAAGCTGAGGGACTGCTGGGATAGTGGATAGTGAGCAGGAGGATATGTATGTATGCTACACTCAGTGGGGGGCCTCCACCAGATTTTGCGCCCAGGGGCCCCCACCATCCTTAATCCGGCCCTGGCTGTTGCCCCTGCACCTTTGCTTGTGACTAGTGTTGAGCAGACCCGGACTGCAATGTTCAGGTCTGTGATGAACATTGTGGATTTGGGTCCCCAAACAGGGACTTCAGCTAGAAGTTTGAGTTCACGTTCAGCGTTTGGGTTCACCCGGATAAGCAGGTTCTTGATTCATAGTTCCTGGCAGGTTTACTGCTAACACTCGTGATCATCAATGGCACTGATAGTCCGTTTTAACCCTTTTAAATCCACACTGCCATTTTTCCTGGGATCATCTTTATCCGATGACGTCACAGTTTTTGTTGGTGGCAGTTAATAGATTGAGAAACGGGTGTTAAGTGATTGGGTGTTAGTGTACAGGGACTGAACCTTTATTTTTTGAACTGTTCTCCTAACATAACAGCCTCCTAAGAACACTGATACAATTGAAAGCAGGAGGGTAAATCCAGACTATGAGATACTTCCTTGGCGATTAAAGGGTTAAAATAGCACTGAGATTAGTAAATGTTGACTTGTGTGGAATTGCTGTTAGATTCTTTGAGTCCTATCTGGTGAACTCTGTGCCCACAGAGAGCACTCAGAGTGCCACCTCTGGCACCCGTGCCATAGGTTCGCCACCACTGGCCTATAGCATAACAGGGGAAATAGCATTATACCAAAATTGAGGCCTTATCAAGGCTTGTATGCCCCATAATATAAATACTCAATTGGTCGATGATCATAAAGTCTATCTAACCTTTCATTACGCTCTGTATGAATCAGTAGTTCAGTATGTGTACATGAGGAGTAAAATTGTTTGTGGTCGTGACTTACCTGTGCAGTTTTGTTTGTGAGTTCCCTTTTAGCTGATTGAGGTAGACCTAGCAGCTGAGACTCCTCTATGTTTCCCATAGAATCTTTGCAGCTTTGGTTTTCTCAGTTCACCTTCTTGCAATCCTTTATATTGGCAGTGGGTCAGGATTTTGCATATATGTCCCATTCATGCAGTTATACCCTGTACCACCACTACAAAATGGACAGAATGGAGGTAGTTGGATAGGTGTTAATATTGAGGAGGCCATGATGTTCATATGAGCGCTGTGCCATCTTTCATCAGCCGAATGATGGTGATGCTAATATTTGGACAATGTAATATTTATATCCTATCTTGCACAGCAATATGATGACCATAAAACCCATCAAGAGTCACAATAAGGTCAGAGAACTAATGTAGCAGTAATATCTCTGAAGCAGGGTTAAGGGCAAAGTTCCAACCCTCAGAAAGTATCCAATTGGGTTTGACTTTTCATTACAATAACTAGAGATGAGCAAAACTTTTTGCTGGTTTGAAGATTCGGTACAAATCTGTAATTTTTCAAGCACCGAATAAAGTATGAACCTTTTATAGTTTACTCCAGCCAAAAACTTCTAAATACTGGTGTCATTCATCCCACAGCTCAGAGGGGATCAATGGGTGAGAGAAAATGGAAGAAATTCATGAAAATAAACAAATAATCTGTGTTTAACAGGATTTAGGGGGTTTTATACCAATTTGCAGGCCAACTGAAGCAACATGGGTTAGGGCCGTTTCGATTTGGAAAAATTTGGTAAAGCTTCTTCGGATCTAATCTTTGATGATTTTTTCATCTCTAATGATCAAATTGGGGTAAAGGACACCATGGCAATGTCATGATTTGACAAGGTGTCACTTGTAGTCCTGACCCATCTGTTTTTGAGCATCAAGTGAGGCTTAATCTGTAGATTTATTCCATTTTCTGAAAAAAAAAATTACAAGGAAAATAGAAGAGAGCTATTCCCTCAAATTGTCAAAAATAGCGTTTTACCTGAAGACATTTGTTACTGCCATGTCATGGAAGGATGGCCATACCCGTGGTATTTACAAATGGTTAGTTCTTACAGAATTCTATTACCGTCTGGTATTTGAAAAGATTCCCAGCAGAACGGGAAAGCTGAAGACCCAATATATCACTGTGTCTGTTGTGGGCAAGATGGCTGCCTCTCTGATGTGAAGTGGCAAGAATAGTCAATTCATCAAATTGTACAGAAATTTCACACTGCAGCAGCTCCCGACCTCTCTTTTTTTTTCATATTTTCGGGTTTGCAGACTGTCTGCGCATCTGTTGGCATTTGTGAGAAACAATATTTGAATATTTATCCTGCAAAGTCAATAGAAGGTCCAGACATAAAGGAAAATAGACTTTGCAACGTCTGCCTTCCATATCTTATAGTATAGCAGACAGGAGACAGAATGCATGACACAAGCTGCCGTTTACATCACCCTCATTCGTTACTTCCAACTTTGGTTATATGTGAGATCACTCGGGTAAATTTCAGACAAACAGAGAAACAATGTAGCTGGATCTTGTTTTCTTCATTGCTGTTCCTATGAAATTTTGCCATAAAAATGTCAAGATTGGAATCAGTAATGAGTAATTAAAATTTATCTCCTCAAAAAGAAAAGTCTGGCAAATTGAAAATATTAAGATAAAAGTTACACAATCTGTTCTGCTAGCTGGGTCAGACTGTAAGGAAAGAATGTTTCTTCATAAGGTATCTGTCAGGACTTCTGATATTTCTGTTCTACTAATCCTTGCATTTCACATAAAATATATGTTTCTCATATTTTTTTTAACTTCACAATTTACTGTTCCACTATTATTCTGTCTATAAATAAATTGGCAACTGGGTGTTACCTTTTAGTGGGTGTTAACAGTTACTGTTACTGGTAGGTGTTTGCTGCATCATGCAGCAAACACCCATGATGTTTAAGATAAGATAATCCTTTATTAGTCCCATAGTGGGGAAATTCAAAAGTTCACAAGTTTGATGAGGTCTCAGCCTCTGAGCCCTCTTCAAAGATTTTTGACAGCTCTGTGGAGTATAGACCCGTCATGTGTTGTCATATCACAGGTCCGCCACGTGTCCTCAGCAGCCCATCAACGAGCTTTTCCAGGTGATCCCGAACCCAAACCAGGGTCTGTATGCAATCCAGTTTCATAGACCCAAAACCTCAATGCTTGGCACAGACCGAATATTGCAGTTTGTGTCTGCACAACCCTATTTCTGTATTGTGCCTTATTTAGTGCATTTTTTAATAAATCATTAACCATTGATTCGCATGTAGACCATTATTACTATAGTTCTCCATTAAAACAATATCCCATAGAATATACAGTAATTCTAGAGACAAGTCAAAACTAACATTTACATAACAAGGTAATACACGTCTAAATCCGGTGGTTTTCTCTGATTTCCTCAAGCATTTTCTACTATTTTCAAGCATGATTTGCCAGAGTCTCATGAAATGAGACAATATCTGAATTGTTCCATTTCATCACGAGTATTACAGCATAATAAATTACGTGCAAGAAAACCCCATCTGACAAATGGCTCCATTGGCCGAGGGCTTTAGCTGCTAAATTATAGGTTTATCGGAGCTGTATTCCCCTCACTTGTGTGGTTGGGCTGTTCCTCATTAGTTGTGGTATCTTCCTGGTGAAAGAGATTCCAGACAAGTAGCTTGGATCCTGCCTGGGCCCCGCTCGGGTAACGCTGCTGCGCTGCCATATTTTATTATATCTCTGATCGATCATTTTTCCATTTGTAGAATAGATTGGTGTTGGTTGCGTTTCACTTTCCAGCGGTTAAGAAAAATGCTCTTGAGCTGCTATTTCAGAAATCTAGTGAGCGAGCAGGGATTTTATTTAGGACAAGTGCGGCATACTTCCCAGTCTTCGCTGTTTGCTTTGAAGAACCATCATTTCCCTTGTGGCTTCTACTTGTGTTTTTCTCAGTCTGTCAGCATAAATGAAGACCACTTGTGGGAAGTTATCGTGGTGTTTGCAGTCAGTTTTTTATGCTGTGTAGTCTATTAGATTTGAAAATGTCCTTTTTTATGTTAGGTCTGTGCCCTCGGGGGGATTGGCAAGAATATAGTGATGTTTGTAATTGGGCCGGTCTGTAATGGCTGTAGACGTACGGAAATGTATAGATAAATTTACTCAGAAACTGAAAGGGACGCATAAAAAGTGATTTGTAGGGGATTCCGTATGGAGAAGTATAATACAGTTAGTCTGAGGTTACATGCAGACTGGTTTTTCATGACTTTTTTTTAGCAACTTTGCAAAATTGGGCCGAGCCATGGACATTCCCGAGGATCCTGATCCAAATTCTGACATAGAAATAGTCCAGGACAGTTTTAGTTCCTAATGGGTAAAGCAAATTTGGAGAGACCTCAGAGCTGCAATTAAATAATTTTTAGGATTTGAAGCTGGAGACAAGCGTTAGTTGCAGGGGTGAACCTGAACTTTCTACTGCTTCAGGCGAGCAATAGAATGGCGCCTCCTCCACTCCATCCAGTAGTAATATATCAGGTGTCAAGTTTTTTGGTATATAAGTTCTCCATGCAGTGTCTCACATTCATGCTGACATCTAGTGTGAAGAAACACTATTTTTCAGTGCTCTGCTTTGTAGCTGGGGACTAATCCCTTGCAGCTGCCCCCCCCCCATGCTGCTGCAGAAAAGATCATCCTTTATTGGTTCAGTAGTGGGGCAATTCACAGGGTTCCAGCAGTAAAGAAAGTACAGGGCAAACAATGACAGAACAATAATAT
The DNA here is from genome assembly GCA_019512145.1 of Engystomops pustulosus. Classification (NCBI taxonomy): domain Eukaryota; kingdom Metazoa; phylum Chordata; class Amphibia; order Anura; family Leptodactylidae; genus Engystomops; species Engystomops pustulosus. Next base: position 250,128,356 of record CM033642.1, on the reverse strand, counting down.
TAGAGATAAAGGAGCAAAAAAAAAATGATTAAAAAAAGACAGAAAAGAAGACAAGCAATTATCAGCAGTTTGATATTCATTCTGTGGACAGGACCTGCAGGTTAGGTAGGGGGCACAGGTTACTTCCGTTTGGGGCTTGTTGGTTGAATAGCCTGATTGCAGGGGAAAGGAATGACTTCCGATATCGCTCCCTTTTACACTTGGGGTGAAGCAGTCGGTCACTGAAAGTGCTTATCAATTCCACCACAGTCTCATGTATGGGACCTATTCTCCAGAATAGATTTTAACTTATACAGTCTCCTCTCCTCAGCTACCACCTGCACTGTGTCAAGAGAACCCCCCAAGGACAGAGCTGGCTTTCCTTATCACTTTGTCCAGTATGCTCCTCTCCGTAGCTGAGATGCTGTTTTCCCAACAGACTACACCAAAGAAGATTGCCGATGCCACTACTGAGTTGAAGAAGGTCTTAAGAAGTGCCCCCTGCACTTCAAACCCCCTCCTTTTCAGCAGGTATAGCCTGCTCTGATGCTTCCTGTGAAGTGCGTTTATGTTTTCTGCACACTTCAGTTTATTGTTGAGGATGACACCCAAGTACTTATAGGACTTCACTGCCTCAATGTCCGCCCCCTGGATGACCACTGGTTGAGAAGGAGGACTGAGCTTATGGAAGTCCACCATCATCTCCTTGGTCTTCCCAGCATTGATCCTAAGTTGGTTTTGCTGGCACCTGTCCACAAATCTCCGGATCAATTCTCTGTACTCTCTGTTGTAATGAGGACTACTATAGAAGAGTCATCAGAACTTCTGAAGTTACTTGAACTTCAGCTACTTGAATTGAGCCTTAAGTCTGCTGTGTACAATGTGTAGAGGAAGGGAGCCAGAACTGTACCTTGAGGTTCATCTTTACTACTAATCACAGTGTTCGACACACAGTCCTGCTGTTGCCTGAGGCAAGAGGCTCAAATCACCTTGTGGCTGGTACACCCCTGGTAAGTTGCAGTGAAATTTTCCCCTTCTGGTGGGCCAGGATACCAGGCACTCATTGCTATATGTACATCCAAAACTTTGATCCCACTTCTATGTCAATAGTAGGAGGGGAATGAAAGAACATCTGCATGCCACAACAACTACTGACATGGGAGTGGCATTCACATAAGTGACATATATGTAGTAATGATCACACCCACCTCACTCAACAAAAGTCCACGGAACAATTGACATTATAGGAAATCCCGAAAGCGTCTGCTGGCAGATACGTGAACTGTGGCTCCTATGGGCATAAGGGGAAAGATTACCAGGGTTACTACAATGTGGGTGACCATTGGTGCTGCCAATGGTTTTTAGACAGGTTATCTGGACAAAAATAATTCATGACCAGAGCCCCAGAAACTGGAAGCAACACACATTTTTATATGTGGATTTACAGATATTTATTTATATATTTACAGATAGCAATCTATTATTTTCCTATCATATTGCTTTCACATCAGTTACCCATACTCTTTACCCATTACTGATTTATTACTAATATCATTGGTTATTTCTATCTTAAAAATCCTACAAGTTTCTGAATTGGTTGGAGGATCATGTCTAGGTCCTGTGATACAAATGTTCTCCAATGTTTGTCAGGATGTGTACAAAACGCAGTGTGGCAGATGTAATGGCGGCCATATTGGATGTCAGCCTTTCTCCTATTGCCTTTTGGTTGATATTTTTAATGGATAATGGAATACATACTGTAAGTTTATCAGACGTATCATTTCGCAGAGTCAGCACTCACATGCTGTAAATCCTCTTCATGGTTCTGTGTTTTGGGCTTTTATTAATGGCACATTCATATGTGGGTCATGTGTTACTAATCGCACTGTCCTCTCGACAAATGAAACATTAATACATGAATTAACCTTAAAAACAAATTACATATTATCAGTATCACTCTACCATTTACTTCCCTCTGCTAATGTTTTTCTTTATAGCTTTTCAGTAGAGTTTAACGTCACATTAATAGCATTTTTGGCAAATCTTTCTGGCCTGAAGTTCAGCATGAATTCCACTGCTCGATTAGACATAACTCCAGACAGTGTGGTGAATTGATCTTGTAGTATGATGGAGAAAAAATGCTGGCAGGGGTGGGCAGAAGTTTACAGATTTTTTTTATTATTATTTTTTTTTTTTACCTAGTTCAGTTTCATTTTCTCCTTCTCCCCCTCCCGAGGTTGTGACAGAGATGGATGTGTCCTATAATTCTTATTTATGTGAAAATAACTTGTTAGTAAAGCTATGTAGGTTTACACAAAGTCCTGTAGGTGATGATCACAGGTTACATAATGTTATATAACTCACATTATAAATAATTGTTTAACTTTTTTTTCTCTTCTATTTTTTTTACTGTTTTGCTAATGTATTAATTTTTGCTTCAATATATATATATATATATATACAGTATATATTGATTATGATAAGTCAAATTTGTGAATTATGCAAAGAAGAGATTGGGGAAAATTTATAATAAGCTATATGATGGTTTTCCAACATTTACAAAATATTTAAAAAAATGTAAAAAATTTAGCACACGCCTATTTGTTAGTGTGCTTTTCTGTGCTTGTCTTTACAATTTCTTTACACCTTCCTATATGTTAAAAAATCTCCTTTTTGTAGGTTTTCTTCCTGTTCCTATCTCATTTTTCAAAAATGTAGTCAGGGCTGAGTGGAAGAGGTGTGGCTACAAAACTAAACTTTAACATCTATAGATATATAGTAAAAATTGATGAGTGGACCCCACATGCTATTGTTTGGGGTCAACAATTGCAGGTGTTTGCCGAGGTTGTACTTTTAAGTTCAACTGAACCCGAATCGTAATGGGTCCTCTCATACATAATAGTAATAAATACAGAAGAATGGACCTAAATATACAGAGGAAGATTTAGCACATTTTTTGGTTTCCTTTTCCTCAAATTTTGCAACTTTTTTTGACACCGTGGTAGATTTGCACCAAAGTTCGACATATCCTGTGTTGCAATTTTTTTGAAAATGACACAAAAGTCTCACCAACTAGAGCAAAATTTATCACATGCTAAAATAAATTAAACAAGCCCAAAACTCCGAAAAAAGAGGCATGAAATTCCACAATAAAGATAACCCCCCCCCCATTTAAAAAATATTTAACAAAAAATTGACACACCTATTTGTTAAAAAATGTAAACTTTTTATAGTTTTTTTCTGTTCTTGTCTTTACAATTTCTTTACACCTTCCTATATGTTATTCTTGTTCCTATCCCATTTTATAAAAAAGTGGTCAGGGCTGAGTGGATGAGGCGTGGCTGCAAATCTAAACATTGACCCCTATAAATATATAGTAAAAAGTGATGGGGTGGACAATTCTTAGAAATTTTAATATTGACCACATTTGTGCATTTTATTCTGTATACATTTTTATTTGAAACTTTCAGGTTTCTTATCAAACTTCATCACAGTCTTAAAAAAATGAAATATGAAGTTTCTTCCAAAAATGTTTTGTTCCTTCTCAAAAATAATAAAAAAGACACTGTTAAGAATAAGAACCTGAATTATCAATAAACTGGAGGGAGAGTGATAACACATTTTACCAGCAGCTGAAATGCCAGACATCAAACTTTACAGAGCTTCCCCCGGGACTGGATGAGAGAACCAACATGGACATGTGAAGTCACAGGGGGAACAGCTCTGTCTCAGTAAAGACATCAGGGAGAGGTTCACTGTTTTAATTTTTGACATCCTGGCATCTCCAACTCTTGTCAACTTCGGTGATAGATTTATTCACATATCTGACTTCTTAATTTCCATTTTGTTTTTGTTTGTTGTCCGTTTAAAAAAAAATTATAAAGTGTATTCCTATAATTGATTCCTGAGATACATTTGCAGAGGCTATTTATATTATTAAAGAAATATTCTTAACATTTTGCATGGTTAACCTCTCAAAGACTGAATGCTGTGTTTTTACTGGGGCATTTTTTTTTTTTTTACTGCATATTCCTTTTCAATTGATATAGATGGAGATTTATCATTGCTTGTGCACCATGATATATCACAATTCCTGGTGCAGGGCTATGAATTACGACTATTTCCCCCAAGTGGAGGGGCTCAGCCCTGACTGTAACTGACACAGGTTATAGACATAAAACTTCTCTGGCAGCGTAGGCACCCAACACATATATCAGGAGGCCAGAGCCTATTGAAATATCCAATGCATTCAGTGGGCAGGGTTAACAGGATGCACTGGCGCATAGTGTCTACTCTATAGGCTCTGGAGATCAAATAATCCTTAGAACATCTGCCAAGAAGCTAAACCAATCTGTAATTGTATGTTACTTATAGGTGTCATCAAAATAGTTACAAGTTTTAATTAGTAGGGTCCAAATGCTAAAATTTCCAATCTTATATAAAATAAGGAAGCATAAGCACTCGGCTAAGAGTTTACATTGACTTTGCTTGGCCAGCGTAGAGAAAGTTGACAAGCTCATACACAATTCACTTGGCTCTCTGATCAGAACCAAAGGGGTAATGCACTAAGGGAACTTACCCCTTTAGGTATGAAAAGATTGTTAAGGGTTTATGTGCAGGTTAGGCCATTAATAGGTGATTGGGGAGGCTGACACTATATCCGCAGCCCCCGTAGAATGGGCTACAGAGAGGGTGGAGCCAGCTGAGTCATAGATGATATGTACTCCCCCTACCTTTCTCCCAGGATCGTCATTACATTTAGGTAGAAAAGAAAATTATTAAAATTAGAATAATAAATAATTTTAAAAAATAAAATAAAAAAAAAGTATTCAACTGCCTTGCTCCCAAAGATCAAACATATCCACAACCTCAATGTTAGAACAATTCCCCTAACCAGACAAAAATAGACATTGGGAGCAAATATACTTAATACTTGATGGGCTCTCTGCGTGGAACATTTATATTGAACTTAGTAATATTGTTAAAATTAATATTAATTTTATTTTAATATTTATTTTATTTTTGATATTTAAATTTATAGTTAAATTAATAAAAAATTGAGCAAGTAGAAACCGACAATGAATTAACAGGTAATACAAGTTCTCATGGGCTGCGATTCTTAACAAATTCATAGCAAGAGATTGAAGTAGAGAATATCTGTTTATTTTACCTGAAGCCAATACAATAGAGCAGTTCCTATCACGCACAGCAATCGTGATATGACAGATACGAGCGGAATTGACAGACCGCTTCAGTGTTTAAGGCAAATTATCCACAATTATTCATAAGTGCTATTTTTGGCGTGCGAGAATGTGTCCTAGACCTCTGGCTGGGGAAACAATTTAAAAATAATTAGAATGTTCATGGATTGACAATGATGAATGGGTAGAAGGTCCCATGTAGCAAACACGGGTCCTGATAAGAAACAGTTCTACACTTACCTACATTTCCATCATCTCACATCTCATCTGACCAACTTAGATTCTTTTTGATATGTTTCCCTTTGAACATGAAATTTGACATATCGCATTGTGTCACTGCCTCAATGGAAACACAGAAGAATCCCTGGAATAAATGAGCCGCTTTGTAGGATGCTTCAATGGGCAATAGACATGGTGGAGGGATTATTTACATCATTTTTTAAGTAAACTGTTAAATATTTTATATTAAAAATTACAGCATATTCCGTGATAAAGGCAAACGCTGTATGAAGTGTTCCTCTAAGCCACACACTAACTCTATATCTAATAATGTGGCACTCTCATTACCGGAATTGTTATACATCACTTCCTTCCTTCTAAAATCAACTTTTAAAAAATTAGGCTAATGAGTCAGAATGGCTCTGGTGGATGTTAACAGTTACACTGCCACCCCCCACCCCCCCCCGCTTGCGCCCTATTCCTCCCACTCTCTGCCTGCTATAATGATACACGGTAGGAGGGTGGAGGGTGGAAGTGCTCCAGTACATTGTAACAGCCTCCGAAGCTACAGCACAAAGTGTATATCCAAGAGTCAGGACATATTTAACCAGGAGCGGAAAAAAGGTTTAGGCAGACATACATAGATGACTGCCTTGTGCACCACCTCTGTGGTAGGGACTGCTATCCAAATCTGGAAAAAAGTTAACATATGTCTCACATGTTCCATGGCCATTGCACAGCTACTTTTTTTCAATTAACAGTGAATGCAGTGAAATAGTGCTCAGGGTGGGCAGTGCATTTCTTTGGCAGTACAAAGTTAAGAAGGTGAACTTTTTAAATACAGACTGTGCTGCAAAATCAGCACTGATTGGACAGTGTCAGAGGGTACAGAGACACACCTTGGTTACACCCAGTTGTCAATCTATTTAGAAATATATAAAAAGTATACTAAAATAGCTACATTACAAATAAGGATGAGCGAATGATAGATCTGTGTCAAAGTCTTCCACAGTTCATATTACCAAGCCTGGCTCCGTGAAAGCTTTGGTTGACATGCTCAAACCATCAGAGCTCTGCCCCACTGACCTGGTGCAGACTTCCTACTGAGATAAATATTCTATGTGTACGCTATTGTCATTGCTGCTTAAAGCTTATTTGCAAGCCCTATTGTCTTTACTACTGTTGTCTACTTCTGTATTTCTGGTTTCTGATACTTAGCTCATGTTCTTGACTATTCTTTGTTTCTATGATTTTGTGCCTGATTAATTATCTCTGTTGAAACCTGGATTGCTGACATTCCCTTTGTGTTATTTCTTTGTCTGTCTTGTTTTGTGTCCACTCTTTGGTGCAAACAGGGACCGTCTTCATGGTTGTAGATCCCAGAGCTTAGAGAGGTAGGATTGAAGAGGGAATATGACAATAATTATTATAAAAAATTAATGAAAAGAGTTCTTTTCATTAAAATTTGTGTTTTAGAGAACTAGAAAGGGTTGTATACAAATTCCTAGGAAAATTTGGGCAACCAATAAATTCAGATCCAACCCAAATCTTTTGGAAAAATCAACCAAGCTACTGTGAATTGAATCTTTCATGGATTCACTAATCTTTATCCATAATATGCCTCTGTATAGGACTGTTGATTCTTAGCCTTGAAACATCTTCTAATTCTGTTTTCAGTGCAAAGTGGAGCAACCCTTTAAAGGATATCTAAAACCAGATCAAGGATTGAAACCAAACATACAGACATTCAGGTATCTGCCCACTCTGGAAGGATCTACTGTACTATTAGCTTTGTATGCCCTTGTTTGTAATAAAAAAGAACTTTAAAAATTACGCAATTATTAGCCAATTATTAGTCATTAACTCTTAGGGGGCCTGGAACCCCCAGGCTCATTTGCATAATTTTAAAAGCCTTTTTTTTTTGGCAAAAACCAGGTCATAAGAAGCTATAAGAAGAGCAGATCCTGCCAGAGGGGCGCACACCAGTATGTCAGTGTGCTTGGTTTACAATCGTTGTTCTGGTGATAGATGTCCTTTAAGTGCATCTTCTTCCCTCTAGTAATAAATATTTAGTAAATCCCAAATTCACAAGTGTTCCATGTTGTAAGATTAACACAAGACGGCCAACACGGAATAAAAGTTACTCTGCACATGTGCAGTACCGCACGGGTAACTTCCTTCTATAATTTGCTGATTTGTTGCAGTCCATTAACTCTTGACTTCCCAGTAGAATTACTGTAGCGGCTTTAATTGCTTTTAGATAGAAAAAGGTCACATTTCGGTCCACTGCGAGTTAAATAATGAGATACTGTACAGTGGAGCTGACCAATAAATCACGGAAGAAAGGCTTTTAACAATATCGGATGACTTGGTACTAAGCAAGAGTCTTACACCAGTTACCAGCAAAATCGGCTCAATTTCATGGTATTATTCCTGAATTCCACAGAGACGCAGGCATCTGTCAGAAACTATCATACATTATACAAATGGATTATTTACATTTTTGGGTTGTCAACATAAATTATCTTTGTTTAGATGCCGAATCAGCAGGCAACGTATGAGCGGCTTATGAATATTTTACAATCTCCATCTTAATAGTGGCTCAGTAGGAAAATGCCTAATTTTGTGGAAATGTATCCTTTTATGTGCATTGTCTCAGAGTAATGTAATGTTGTCCGGGAAGAGTCATGTGCTGTTCTGTGACTACTACTAGATACTACTTTATCTGCAAAGACCTTGTGATATTTTAAGGGAGAATATGTAATTAAACAATTTAATAGCAATTCTCAGTATAAATAATGTAGAAAATGTTGGGCACCATCGGAAATAGTTTGCTTTACTTATCTGTATGGGTTTTGAGTTACACAGTATTTTCTTTACATGCATAATTAAATTACTTTCTCGCTGGACTTCTGTTTTGAAAAGAGCAATGCATTTTGGGAGCTTGGATGTTTCAACACTGTTAAAGGGAACCTGTCCCCATAAAATGTGTCTTGTAATTTGTAGGCATTGTCTTATAGAGCAGCTGATTGTTCATGAAGTTCTATAGGCAGGCAGCATGTTACAGAGCAAGAGGGTCTAATCAGATTGTATGTAGTATCCTACTTGCAGGCAGCATGTTACAAAGCAGGAGGGGCTAAGCAGATTGTACATAGTGTGCTATCTGCAGGCAGCATGTTACAGAGCAGGAGGAGGTGAGCAGATTGTACATAGTGACCTATCTGCAGGCAGCATGTTATAGAGCAGGAGGAACTGAACAGATTGTAAATAGTGTCCTATCTGCAGGTAGCATTTTATAGAGTAGGAGTGGCTGAGCAGACTCTACCTAGTGTCTTATCTGCAGACGGCATGTTACAGAGCAGGAGGGGCTGAACAGATTATACATAGTGTCCTATCTGCAGGCAGCATGTTTTAGAGCAGAAGGAGCTAAGCAGACTCTACCTAGCATATTATAGATGTTAATACATGTTAAAAATGAACAAGCTGGTTTTGCCATCTATACTGCCTGACACGTTTCAGGACACTTAGAAGAATTGCCCTCAGTCATAGCCTACTCACCAGGACGGAGTGTGCACATATAAAAACAATGTTATAGAGCAAGTGGAGCTGAGCAGATTGTAAAAAGTGTCCTGTTTGCAGTCACTATGTTATATAAGATGAGGCCTGCACCTTGTCAAATGATAGGAACATGCTGCATGGAGTTTTTAAAGTAAACCTGCCTCAATAGGTTCAACTCAGCTAAGGCAGTAGTAAATGATTAGAATAGGATTCGGACAAATATCTTTGTGTTAAATGGGCATTTCTAACATGTCTAAAATGTATGGCCAGCTTTACTCCTATAAATTGAGCTGCCTTCTGTGGGAGAGCTCTGTATGTATGTAGTGAGGGGGAGGAACCAAACTCTTGTCAGTAACTATAGCTAATGGTGAGAACGCTTGTTATTCATTCCCGACACATGTTCTAAATGAAATATTTGTTATTCTATTGTGTAATATTTAACTTATGTTTGGTTTCAGTCTATAATTAATTTTAGTGTAAATAAAATCTTCCCATCTTGCACATTTTTGATATTAGATTCCTTTGAAGGTTCCTGAATTCTTTTGAATTCTTTACTGAATTTTTTAAGGAAATCTATTACAAGCACAAAACTTCAGATTAGGAATAATCTTACAATTTTCCATTATCGTATATATACTCGAGTATAAGCCCACCCAAGTATAAGCCGAGGCCCCTAATTTTACCACAAAAACCTGGGAAAACCTATTGACTCGAGTATAAGCCGAAGGTGGGAAATGCATTGGTCACAACCTGCCCAGTACATAGCCTGCCGGACCCTGCCCCATAGTATATAGCCAGCACCTGCCCCCAGTATATAGCCAGCCCCCTGCCCCAGTATATAGCCAGCCCCCTGCCCCAGTATATAGCCAGCAGCGGGGAAAAACCAGAAAGGTGAGTTTTGATATATTTATTTTACTCGAGTATAAGCCAAGTTTGTGTTTTCAGCACATTTTTTTTGTGCTGAAAAACTAGGCTTATACTCGGGTATATATGGTAAATGTTTTCAGAGCTCATTGAGTTCTCTGCAACATTGGGCTTCTCCATCAACCCCAACATATTTACAGAAGTCACGGGGCAGTGAAGAGTACTTAATAGAAAGGGGGTGCCAAATATGTAAGTTTGCATATGTATTAAAGAGAATGGCTGATTCAAGATTTTACTTAGCTTAGGCTGAAGCCTAAATTATTTGTAAGATTCTGTTTTAGTCTGAACCAATGTTACTTTAATTGTTCTGTAAATCCCTTCTAGTTCTTTAAAACATATATTTTTTTGTCAATTAGTTTGTTTTGTTAATTATTTATGAATGTTTAGATTTTCAAAATGATAATAATGGAAGCCTGAAGGACGTGGGGAAAATGGACATTCTAATGGGTCTGTTAGGCCCCATCCACACAGATAGGTGGAGGAGGAAGGGGGCTGAGAGCTCCTCACCCTGCCCCTTTTCATAGAAAGCCAACCAGTCATGCTTGAAGCCTGAATGACTTGGGGCAAATGGACATTCTAATGGATCTGTTAGGCCTCATCCACACAGATGGGTGGAGGAGGAAGGGAGGGTGAGTGCTACGCCCCTTTCCATAGAAAACCAAGCTGCCATTGCTCGATCATAGTGTGCTCACCGCACCATGACCAGGTGCCATAGACCTCTATGGTGGCCGTAAACGGCCACAGATTTAGTTCCTGAAAGTTGTCAAGATTTTAACCATATTTAACTATATTTGTGGGGGTAATTGATCATTAGTATTTTTGTCTATATTTGGCATTGTTTTGGCACATGTGGGTTTTTACTCTGTTTTTGTGCCTTTTCATTGTGACAAATGAAATAGACCATTTCAAAGTGATTTTGACATAGACCTGGCTTGCGCCAAATTTATTATTCTGTCTTTGCTTATTCCATACTTTTAGACTGCATTCATGTTTTGCGATTTTTTTTTTGTTAAGGCGCATTTTTTGGTGCAAAATATCTCTAGTAACCCCCTGGCGTAAGCATTGGAAAAAATCCACTACCAAATTTATCAAGACCAATTGCTCTTCAGAGAGACATGGGCACCAAAAAAGAAAACATTTTGCAACAAACGGAAAAAAAAGCAATATTATGTGACAAACCCAAAAAACAAAAAACAAATACAACAACATACATAAACTCACTTGATGAATTCAGTTAAAGCAACAATGGAATTGAACATAGACGACCAAGTCAAAGACAAATTGTAATGATAAATTAGCAACTATGATTTGAATAATTTGGAATAATCTCAAATTTAACATGTTTTCCAGTTCTCAAAAATGGACACTTTTTGGAATGTTGGTTGTTAATAGCTGAGTGACCTCCAAGATAACTTAAGATAACAAGATAACTTAAGAAGATCGAGTCTTGTTTAAATGCAGCAAGGAATAAAAAATATTTAGCAATTAGTGGTGTTTTTATCAGATAGAAATATCTCCCAAAACTCTGTCCATTATGACCGGCACAAATGGCTTTCATACCTAATGATAACATGTCTGCAGCGCTCCTCACAGTCCTCCATTCTAAGGTTTACATAAACCAGGAATTTCTCAGAGCACAGCTTTTCTTAAATGATGGTAGATTCACTCCAGGCAATATGTTGAGAGTAAAGTGATCCCTTTCAAATGTGCACGTTGCCTCGCCATGCTTAATTAACTCCTCAAGATTCAGGAATAATTCCCTGACATAATAATTAGCTCTCTCACTTTATCACTCAAAGCTAACCTTTGCATTAGTAACTCAACTTAAATTACTAATAATTGCGCTGCTCCTTGAGGTCTATTTATTTAAAGTGAACTTCGTCTTTCTCAACGAGAAGCTTCATAACAAATTAGAATATTTGCTAAGTTAACTGCATCTAGAACATGAAAGAAGTAACGCGGAGCCGAGGCGTTAAGTTCAACTTGATACAATTTCAAAAAAATTCAGCAATTTCTGTTTGAAATTTGTAAACTATTTTGAAAATGCTTTTTTTTTTTTAAAAGTAATTTAGCCATCGTTTAGACAGCCATGTTTTATTGTCTGCAGCTGTGATGCCCAGACCTCCCATAGTTTAATCGAATTAAGGTAACTAAATAGTTTTTGGGTGATCTGCATTTTATATAGTTGAGCCATAGGAGGCTTTGAATTTCTGAGATCTTAATTTTTTGCATCAGTTAGGACTCTTTCCATGTCCGTGGTTCAGTGATTTCCAAGGATCCCTCACAAAGCAATTGATTTCTATGAGCGTTTTCACATTGGCTTGTATTTTCAATCATCCGGATGTGGATTCACGGAGGGCAAAGGAAGTCTATGGGTCCGCAAAAAAAAACGGATGAAATATCCATTATTTTCACTGATGAGACTGAGAGATCAGGTGTGATGTTTTCAAAGCAATGTTAAACCTTCAGGTTTTTTTGCAAAAACAGAGACAAAACGGATGCATCTTGGAGACAAAACAGAGGAAAAACTGAGATAAAACGCAACGGATGCAGAACTGAAGTTGAGAATCAACACTGATGTGATAGAGCCCTTATTGTGAGTCAAGACCAGAAGTGGTTTAACACAGAACATGTGAAAGTCCACATGTTATTTTTACTATGAAACCTTTGAAACCTTTAAAAAGGTGAACTGGGTCTTAAAATGTCGATTAGCATTGTTACGAAATGCTAATGTAGTACAGTATTTTTCGAACTATAAGGAGCACTGGAGTATAAGGCGCACCATCAATAAATGCCTGCTAAAACGTCTAGGTCTTTTAAATTGGCGGCAAAATACTAATGTCATTCATCCCAGAGCTTAGAGACGGATGTAAAGTAAAAAAAAACCTGTGAAATATTTATGAAATAAGATAGATTTTTTTCATTAAAAATATGGAGTAGACCTATCTTGTCTGAGAGACAGACCACCAACTTTGCAGTGAAAAATTGCGATTTTATATTTTAAAGGGGGCCATTTTACTTCTTTTTTCTGTCTTTTTTGAGACATTGGCACACTGCAATTTTTTGGGACATTTTTAATGGGCACTTAAGTCCACCAGACATTTGTTTATTTTTTTATAAGGCACATTTATCTTCTATTCCAAAAGTTCTGACTGTCGCATTTATCTTTTCAAATTGTCTAAAATTGCAACATTTTTTGGCGCAAAAAAGTACGGACGAAGCCATACTTAAAGGGATATTCTCGTCCTGGGTATTCACAATCAGTTTGATAAATCTTCCATATATAAACATTTCTTCCATTAGATGTTATTAAAAAAAATGTTCCTGTGTGAAGATAATTTCTCATAAATATAGTCATGTTGTCCCTTAGAAACGAGAAAGCTTTCCCGGATACGACCACCTCTGCTGGATGGATTTCACAAATAAACAAAAAGTTTTTGTATATGAAATGTCCGGGAGTTACTGTATGTCCCACAGCCGTCCTGTAGTAATGATTGCTGAATCCAGGAGGTCAGGCAGGACTCTATAGCGCAAGTCTGACCAGCGGTGCCAGAGTGTGACGTGGTCGTAACCGAGGAAGCTATCTCGTTTCTAAGGGACAACATGGCTACATTTATGAGAAATTATCTTCACACAGGAACATTTTTTTTAATAACATCCAATTGAAGAAATGTTTATATATGGAAGATTAGTGAAACTGAATGTGAATGCCGAGACGAGAATACCCCTTTAAGGAAAACTGAGAGAATGGAAAGGAGTGACTTGAGACATTTGTGTGACATTTATGAGACATTTGTAACAAATGTCGCAAAAAGAGATGTGAAAAAAAAACATTTAACACAAGGGAAAAGGGAGAAAAATTACCAAAGGAGCAAGTGGAAAAAAGAAGCAAAAAACAAACAGCGATAAGATAAATGACCCCCTATGTGTTTTAGAGGAGTTATTGTATCAGCATCCAAGACAATTGGAGCAACTACGGTTCAGTCTGAATAGATTTGGATGCAAACTAAATCCTTAGAAAAAGCAATGTGATTTTTGAATGATTTGCTTATCCCTAACTGGTTTAATAAAAAAACTAAATTTTGAAAAATGTACATTCACATAATAACGTTTGAATAGCATTTTTTAATATTTTGCATTACATTCTACCATCACATATAGACAACAACCTGCTGGTAGTATATATAACCCATATGTTTTGGCCGGAGCAGAATTTTTGGGTGTTTTGTAACAAACATCCCAAGCTCAATATTGATCTATAACCCTAAATCATTGATGGCAAACCTTTTTGACACCAAGTGCCCAAACTACAACCAATATCCACGTATTTTTCGCAAAGTGCCAATGCGACAATTTAAGCAATAACTTATTACTCCCTGCTCTTTCACAGGTTTAAATTGTATAGGCACCACCAATATAGTAGAAAGAAGGAGAAGAAGTTTGCATTATCATTGTAGCTTCCTTCTGGAGTCCTGGGGCCTGTCTGGCAAACCCTGCTCCGGGGTGATGGAATGGGTGCCCATATAGAGGGCTCTGAGTGCCACCTCTGGCACCCGTGCCATAGGTTCGCCACCACTGCTAAATCAATTTATTATATAGAAAGTCAAAGATTTCAAAATTTTAACAACATATAGAAAAGTTAATCATATTTATTTGGAAAATGTTTGATGTATTCAAACGTCTTTTGTGTTTTACATTTTGATTGGGAAGATATTTTTGTAGCGGTGTAAATAAATTTTCAGTAAACTTTTTATTGCACCTACAGGGAAACTTTCCTCCTAAATTGTTTGATGATATTAGTTTTGTTTTGTTTTCGGCATGAAGCCTTAAAATTGACTTTGTGAGTGACAGGCCTGATTTTTAGAACTGTATTTATAAAAGAGAATGTGAGATGCAGCATCTCCCCGGCTCTGTTATTTCACTACCATGTACAGTATAGCTTTTCAAATCTAAAGTATAAATTGGATTCCTGGAAAGTCTTTGCCTGAAGTCAAAATTCTATTTTTCTTCCCTTTTTGTATTCCGCAGAGGGGTATAGTATTGAATAAGCAATGCTTTGGATGAATCCCCCACCACCAACATTAATAAAGAGATGGATCGGAATATTATTAATGACACAGGGGAAAGTTGAGACAACATTACATTAATTCTGTAGAGTATTACAGTATCCTTACAAGATTGCAGGATCCTATATTCTCTATATATGTCATCATGAAATATAGTTACTTCCCCAGAGGTTTAAAATCTTAAAATGCTTTCTCTTTGTCTTTTACTCATAAGATTCCAACTAAAGTGAAAGTAATCAAAAGAAAACAAACAACAAATACTATGGGGCACATGAACTAAGGGCCATGCTCCAGTTTTCTGTTGCACTTTGTATGTTCTTTTAGGTGCAAACTGCTTGCACATGTATTTAAAGGGGTTTTCCCACAAAGAAAAGTTAGGCCATATCCACAGGATACAGCCTAACTTGCTGATCAGTGGGTGTTTCAGTGCTATGTATATGTGGTGTATATATGCTGTATGTATATGGGGTGTGTATATACTGTATGTATGTTTATGATGTATGAATATGAAGTGTGTATACACTGTATGCGTATATGGTGTGTATATACTGTATGTATGTGCTTTTATGCTGTATGTATATGTGGTGTTTATATACTGTATGTATATGTGTATATGCTGTATGTATATGTGGTGTGTCTATGATGTATGTATATGCGGTGTGTATATACTGTATGTATGTTTATGCTGTATGTGTATGTGGTGTAACACAGATAACATTTAGGCGTGGAAGTGAACAATACGAGTGTCGTGTTTATGAAACTGCAGACAAGGAACATACAAAAAGAAATTATAGCAGGAGTACTAGTTGGGTTTAATTTGTTCAGATAGAGAAATTAATCATTCCAAAAACAGCGGATGGGGGTTCCAGTTATAGACAAGACGCGGTGGAACAGGCGCAAATGGCATATCATAAAGCCTAAAGTGAGATAAACATTTCGGACAGCGCGGATCCAGGTTAGGGGCTGGAAACGGGGAGGAAGTAAAAAAATTAGAAGTGTAGGAGTGTTACAGAAGAAATGATCTCCATAGCAACTCTGTCCATTGGGTGAACGCGAGCACAAATGGCCGTATCATTCACACACCTAATGATAACATGTCGGCACGCGCTCTCACCAGTCCTCCATTCTAAGGTTACATAAACCAGGAATTTCTCAGAGCAAGCTTTCTAAATGATGGTAGATTCACTCCAGGCCAATATGTTTGAGAGTAAGTGATCCCTTTCAAATGTGCACGTTGCCTCGCCAGCTTAATTAACTCCATCCTAAGATTCAGGAATAATCCCTGAAATAATAATTAGCTCTCTCACTTATCACTCAAAGCTAACCTTTGCATTAGTAACTCAACTTAAATTACTAATATGCGCTGCTCCTGAGGGTCTATTATTTAAAGTGAACTTCGTCTTTCTCAACGAGAAGCTTCAATAACATTAGAATATTTGCTAAGTTAACTGCATCTAGAACATGAAAGAAGTAACGCGGAGCCGAGGCGTTAAGTTCAACTGATACAATTTCAAAAAAATTCAGCAATTTCTGTTTGAAATTTGTAAAACTATTGTGAAAATGCTTTTTTTTTTTAAAAGTAATTTAGCCATCGTTTAGAACAGCCATGTTTTATTGTCTGCAGCTGTGATGCCCGAGACCTCCCATATTTAATCAAATTAAGTAACTAAATAGTTTTTGGGTGATCTGCATTTATATAGTTGAGCATAGGAGGCTTTGAATTTCTGAGATCTTAATTTTTGCATCAGTTAGGACTCTTCCATGCCGTGGTTCGTGATTTCCAAGGATCCCTCACAAAGCAATTGGATTTCTATGAGCGTTTTCACATTGGCTTGTATTTTCAATCATCCGGATGTGGATTCACGGAGGGCAAAGGAAGTCTGGTCCGCAAAAAAAAAACGGATGAAATTCATTATTTTCACTGATGAGACTGAGAGATCAGGTGTGATGTTTTCACAAGCATGTTAAACCTTCAGGTTTTTTGCAAAAACGAGACAAAACGGATGCATCTTGGAGACAAAACAGAGGAAAAACTGAGATAAAACGCAACGGATCAGAACTGAATTGAGAATCAACACTGATGGAAGACCTATTGTGATCAAAAGACCAGAGTGGTTAAACACACGAACATGTGAAAGTCCACATGTTATTTTTACTATAACCTTTGAAACCTTTAAAAAGGTTGAACGGGTCTTAAAATGTCGATTAGCATTGTTACGAAATGCTAATGTAGTACAGTATTTTTCGAACTATAGGAGCACACGGAGTAATAAGGCGCACCATCAATAATGCCTGCTAAAACGTCTAGGTCTTTTAAATTGGCGGCAAAATACTAATGTCATTCATCCCAGAGCTTAGAGAACGATGTAAAGTAAAAAAAAACCTGTGAAATATTTATGAAATAAGATAGATTTTTTTTCATTAAAATATGGAGTAGACCTATCTTGGTCTGAGAGACAGACCACCAACTTTGCAGTGAAAAATTGCGATTTATATTTTAAAGGGGGGGGGCCATTTTACTTCTTTTTCTGTCTTTTTGAGACATTGGCACACTGCAATTTTTTTGGACATTTTTAATGGGCACTTAAGTCCACCAGACATTTGTTTATTTTTTTATAAGGCACATTATCTTCTATTCCAAAATTTCTGACGTCGCATTTATCTTTTCAATCATAGTCTTGATCTTCAACAATTGACTATTGCATTTGGCGCAAAAAAAGTACGGACGAAGCCATACTTAAAGGGATATTCTCGTTCTCGTCCTGGGTATTCACAATCAGTTTGATAAATCTTCCTATATAAACATTTCTATTTCTCCATTAGATGTATTAAAAAAATGTTCCTGTGTGAAGATAATTTCTCATAAATATGTCATGTTGTCCCTTAGAAACGAGAAAGCTTTCCGGATACGACCACCTCTGCTGATGGATTTCACAAATAAACAAAAATTTTTGTATATGAAATGTCCGGGAGTTACTGTATGTCCCACAGCCTCCTGTAGTAATGATTGCTGAATCCAGGAGGTCAGG
The DNA here is from genome assembly GCA_019512145.1 of Engystomops pustulosus. Classification (NCBI taxonomy): domain Eukaryota; kingdom Metazoa; phylum Chordata; class Amphibia; order Anura; family Leptodactylidae; genus Engystomops; species Engystomops pustulosus. Next base: position 250,110,380 of record CM033642.1, on the reverse strand, counting down.
CAGGACTCTATAGCGCAAGTCTGACCAGCGGTGCCAGAGTGTGACGTGGTCGTAACCGAGGAAGCTATCTCGTTTCTAAGGGACAACATGGCTACATTTATGAGAAATTATCTTCACACAGGAACATTTTTTTTAATAACATCCAATTGAAGAAATTTTATATATGAAGATTAGTGAAAACTGAATGTGAATGCCGAGACGAGAATACCCCTTTAAGGAAAACTGAGAGAATGGAAAGGAGTGACTTGAGACATTTGTGTGGACATTTGAGACATTTGTAACAATGTCGCAAAAAGAGATGTGAAAAAAAACATTTAACACAAGGGAAAAGGGAGAAAAATTACCAAGGAGCAGTGAAAAAAGAAGCAAAAAACAAACAGCGATAAGATAAATGACCCCCTATGTGTTTTAGAGAGTTATTGTATCAGCATCCAAGACAATTGGAGCAACTACGGTCAGTCTGAATAGATTTGGATGCAACTAAATCCTTAGAAAAAGCAATGTGATTTTTGAATGATTTGCTTATCCCTAACTGGTTTAATAAAAAAACTAAATTTTGAAAAATGTACATTCACATAATAACGTTTGAATAGCATTTTTTAATATTTTGCATTACATTCTACCATCACATAAGACAACAATGCTGGTAGTATTATAACCCATATGTTTTGGCGGAGCAGAATTTTGGGTGTTTGTAACAAACATCCCAAGCTCATATTGATATAACCCTAAATCAGTGATGGCAAACCTTTTTGACACAAGTGCCCAACTACAAATATCACGTATCGCAAAGTGCCATGCGACAATTTAGCAATAACCCAATTGTATTTTTCGCTTCGACAAGACATTGGCATAGTGCTATAATATATAACACCACTGACCTACCTATCTGACCTACATAAGTACTAAAAATAATTTTTCCAGTACTATCGATACTAATACTCGCTCTATACGGTTATTGTAGCACCACAATATGTGAAAGAAGGAGAAGAAGTTTTGCATTCTCTTGTAGCTTTCCTTCTGGAGTCCTGGGGCCTTCTGGCAAACCCTCGCTCGGGGTCGGTGATGGAATGGGTGCCCATATAGAGGGCTCTGAGTGCCACCTCTGGCACCCGTGCCATAGGTTCGCCACCACTGCTAAATCAATTTATTTTAGAAAGTCAAAGATTTCAAAATTTAACAACATATAGAAAAGTTATCAATTTATATTTGGAAAATGTTTGATGTATTCAAACGTCTTTTGTGTTTTACATTTTGATTGGGAAGATATTTTTGTAGCGGTGTAAATAAATTTTCAGTAAACTTTTTATTGCACCTACAGGGAAACTTTCCTCTAAATTGTTTGATGATATTAGTTTTGTTTTGTTTTCGGCATGAAGCCTTAAATTGACTTTGTGAGTGACAGGCCTGATTTTTTAGAACTGTATTATAAAAGAGATCTGAGATGCAGCATCTCCCCGGCCTCTTTTTCACTACCATGTACAGTAATGCTTTTCAAATCTAAAGTATAAATTGGATTCCTGGAAAGTCTTTGCCTGAAGTCAAAATTCTATTTTTCTTCCCTTTTTGTATTCCGCAGAGGGGTTTTTAGTATGTATAAGCAATGCTTTGGAAATCCCCCACCACCAACATTAATAAAGAGATGGATCGGAATATTATAATGACACAGGGGAAAGTTGAGACAACATTACATTAATTCTGTAGAGTATTACAGTATCCTTACAAGATTGCAGGATCCATATTCTATATATAGTCATCATGAAATATAGTTACTTCCCCGAGGTTTAAAATCTTAAAATGCTTTCTCTTTTTGCTTTTACTCATAAGATTCCAACTAAAGTGAAAGTAATCAAAAGAAAAACAAACAACAAATACTATGGGGCACATGAACTAAGGCCATGCTCCAGTTTTCTGTTGCACTTTGTATGTTCTTTTAGGTGCAAACTGCTTGCACATGTATTTAAAGGGGGTTTCCCACAAAGAGAAAGTTAGGACCATATCCACAGGATACAGCCTAACTTGCGATCAGGGGTTTTCAGTGCTATGTATATGTGGTGTATATATGCTGTATGTATATGGGGTGTGTAATATCTGTATGTATGTTTATGATGTATGAATATGAAGTGTGTGTATACACTGTATGCGTATATGGTGTGTATATACTGTATGTATGTGTTTTTGCTGTATGTATATGTGTGTTTTATATCTGTATGTATATGTGTATATGCTGTGTATATGTGGTGTGTTATGATGTATGTATATGCGGTGTGTATATACTGTATGTATGTTTATGCTGTATGTGTATGTGGTGTGTATATGCTGTATGTATATGTGGTGTGTATATGCTGTATGTGTATGTGGTGTGTATACACGTTGTATATAGGTGTGTATATACTGTATGTATGTGCTTATATGCTGTATATGTGGTGTTTATATGCTGTATGTATATGTGGTGTTTATATGCTGTATGTATGTGTATATGCTGTATGTATATGTGTTGTGCATATGATGTATGTATATCCGTGTGTATATCTGTATGTATGTTTATCTGTATGTTATGGGGTGGTTATGAATATAGTATCTGTGTTGTTGTCTATATGTAGTATGTTTATGCTGTATGTGTATGTGGTGTGTATACACTGTATGTATATATGTTGTGTATATACTGTATGTATGTGCGTATATGCTGTATGTATATGTGGTGTTTATATGCTGTATGTATGTGTATATGCTGTATGTATATGTGTTGTGCATATGATGTATGTATATGCAGTGTGTATATACTGTATGTATGTTTATTCTGTATGTGTATTGTGTGTATACCGTGTATGTATATGTTGTTGTATATACTGTATGTATATGTGGCTTATATGCTGTATGTATATGTGGTTGTTTACATGCTGTATGTATGTGTGTATCTATGTATTATATTGTGTTGTGTATATGATGCATGCATATGTGGTGGTATATCCTGTATGTAGGTTTAGCTGTATGTGTAGTGGTGGGTATACACTGTTGTATATATGTTGTGTATAACTGTTATGTATATGTGCTTATATGCTGTATGTATACGTGGTGTTTATAGCTGCTGTATTGTTGTTATATCATGTATTATATGTTGTGTAGTTGTGTATATGATGCATGGTATGTGGTGATTTATATCTGTATGTATGTTTAGTTGCTTATGGTATGTGCGTGTGGTGTTTGCTTATGATATAGTAATCATGTAAGTTAGAGATAAATGTGTGTATTTATGAGTGTATAAATGTGTGAGTATACAAATATGTACATTTTTTATGGGGGAAGGGGACCCCATTCAGAAGTCTACTACGAGGCCCTGCCTCTCCTAGTTAAACCTTTGCTATTACTACTGATTAAATTAAAGATTTGCAAATTTGTGTTCTTTTTCTGCTAAAAATTTTTACTACTAACAAATGAGTCTGGATGATTCCATAACCGGTGGGAAGTAAGATGTGATGTAACACAATTGTTTATGTGACAATAGAAAGAGTTTAGCCGCCTTGGCTCTAAAACCTCATGTAATCTGATTTGTTGTAATCTTTCTGACTGTATAAACATACCAGGAGGGGGATTTTTGCCTCTGTTCCTTCTACTCTATGGAGGTTCCTTGGTCTCCAAATGAGTCTTGATTTGTTTAAAGTAATATCTGATTTACAGAGCTGCCATCGCTACATAAACATTCCTTCCAGCCTTTTTAAGTGTTCTGGCCACGGTTACTCCATCATTCGTGGTCATTGTCATCACGCACATTTGGACATGTCAGCACTGAGTTTAAATGACACTTAAGGAAGTGCCCCAGAGCCTTGTCTTCAAGATGGTCTTAATTTTGTCGTCTAGTTCTATTCCCGAGTAACATCAATGCAGAAGACTCTCTAATATAGATAATGCTCTCTAATATAGAGGCTCTCTAATATAAATTTTAGGATCCTTACACGGTAGAGCGTTACTTCAAGGTGCAACCACTTTAGTATTGTGTTTATCCCATACAAGGACGTATTGTTAATGTAGCATACTACTGTTTACCTCTTGGACATTTGGGTAGTAGTGATATTATGTGACCACACACAAAGGAGTCTATATTTACACCGCAGAGTCCTGGTGCGTGACCTAACATCATCATAATACATAAACATAGCCAAATCCAGAGATCGATCGACATCGGAGAGAGTCAATAGAAAAGTTTATTCCACAATATATATATATATATATCTATGTTAGAGTTTGTTCGTTAGAAACGTGATATATGGAATGTGCCATACAGGGAAGTGTTTTATTGGGTACCTGGTTTTATAAATACAAATGTTTGATTTGCTGTTTGTATTTGTTTCCTCATGTTCCTGGACTGTGTCATATAATGCAGCTCTGCTCACTGAGCTGAAATATCTGGTATAACTCATGGACCAAAGAGAGGATGTATACATAGCAAAGACTGACTTTATAAGTACTTTTTATCATGGGGCTTAATATCAAACTGTGCAATGCGGATCAAATCTAACATAAATCCTAATAGTGGGATCAGAATAATGCACAAAGTGATGTCACAGTACATGGATAATACTCACACTGAGGTCAGTACAGGGATAAGAAACAGTTATGTCAGGGGACAGGAATACTGCACACAGTGATGTCACAGTACAGAAATAATGTACACAGTGATGTAACAGTAGAGGGATAATATACACAGTGATGTCACAGTACAGGGATAATACACACAGTGATGTCACAGTACAGGGATAATACACACAGTGATGTCACAGTACAGGGATAATACACACAGCAATGTCACAGTACAGGGATAATACACACAGTGATGTCACAGTACATGGATAATACTCACAGTGATGTCACAGTACAGGGATAATACTCACACAGAGATCAGTACAGGGATAAGACACAGTAATGTCAGAGTATTAGGATATTGGACATAGTGATGTCACAGTACATAAATAATAAACACAGTACTGTCACAGTACAGGGATACTGCACATAGTGATGTCACAGTACAGAAGTGTTGTCACAGTACAGGGATAATACACACAGTGATGTAACAGTGCAGGGATAATACACACAGTGATGTCACAGTACAGGGATAATACACACAGTGATGTCACAGTACAGGGATAATACACACAGTGGTGACAACAGTACAGGATTACCTACCACAGAGTGATGTCACAGTACAGGATAATACAACAGTGATGTCACAGTGCAGGGATAATACACACAGTGATGTCACATACAGGGATAATACACACAGTGATGTCACAGTACAGGGAATAACCAACACAGTGGATGCACTTAGTACAGGATAATACACACAGTGATGTCACAGTACCTGGATAGTACCCCACATTGGTGACCACAGTACAGGGATAATACACAGAGTGATGTCACAGTACAGAGATAATACACACAGTGATGTCACAGTGCAGGGATAATACACACAGTGATGTCACAGTACAGGGATAATACACACAGTGATGGCACAGTACAGGGATAATACACATAGTGATGTCACAGTACAGGCACAATAAACAGCATGATAGCATATAAAACTAATGTACATGAGAAAACTTACCGTGTACTATGATCACAGGGTAAGAGTAAGAGTACAATAGCTACACATGAATACTACGTATACTAAAGCAGTGTCCAGGAGAGTTTTTTCTCGGAATACATTTTTAGGTTAAAACTAATTCATCTCATTGTAATTTTGTTGGTTGGTTTATTCCGATATTGGAAATAACATTTTTCACCTGCCCAGTTCATAACAGAGGTAATGATGTATCAGGAAGCTTCATGGAGATGCACGAATCTATTCATTTGCCAAAAATATTAAAAATCATGGCTTCTTTCCAACTCATAACAAGCAGTCGATTTGTCAGGTCAGAAGTAAAGCCGCAGATTTGTGATAAACAACCTGTAAGACAATGAAGAGAAGAATTATATTATAGAGATTCTGATAAATCCCATCCTTTTCATTGTCTCCTGTACTGAGGCATTACTGGTAGAGTTATAGGGTAAGCCGAGCTTAAATGACATCTCCATATTTAGCAGAGTTTTCATTAATTACATATTCCCCTCCCTACACTTCATGGGGGAAGGGGTTGTCCACACCCGTTCTCTGACACCTGAAACTAAGAGTGAAAACAGCTGCGGGGATAATGAGCATAATGCCGAGATTCCACAGCTCTCAATAGGGATATGGAACAGCTTCTATAATAGAGCTATGGACACATGGACAGATAATCTAGCCCCTCCATTGACAAATTGACTCACTCTATATCTCATGTTTCGGATCTGGAAGGTTTGTTAGTGGTTTCCCAGTACGTGATCATGATATTAGATCATCAGGTTACATATACTTTATTAAATTGGACAAAATTAAAAAGACAGTTCCTTCTAATATGCACTTATTGGGGTCCCAGTTGGAAATCTTGGCTTAAATCTTAGATTGGGGGAGACCAAATCTAAAATCTATTTTATAAGATCAGATGATGAGCATTACTTTTATTTAAATTTAGGTCCAAGTAGTCATTTAGAAGAAGTCGTACAAATTTCATTGCTATCCCCTTTTCACAGGATAGGGGATAACAATGTAACCGGTGGAGGTCCACCTGCTGGGGCCCCCACCGATCTGGGTATCAGACCACCACAGTTCACAAGATTGGAGGTCCCATTCTCTGTGCTTAATTGAAGCGGTAGGTTGAACAATGCCGCCCACCCCTTTAATTAATTCTATGAGAGTCGAAAATTGACAAGCACAGAGCTTGTTTTCCAATAGAGAGCGCCGGAATCAATAGAGAGCTTGTTTTCCAATACAGAAGGCATAGTTGATCACCATGCTTGGCAATTTCCAATGGTCCCATAGTATTGAATGCAGTAGTAGAATGCATGCTCAACCTGATGCTGATCAATGGCGCTTCAACTACTGTTGATATTAGTCAACAGTAAAACTTGGTACAACACCTTTAAGGACTATACCTGTGCCAGAAAACTTAACTGATGGCTAAAAGTGCTATAAAGTGTAAGAGACCGCCATGGTGACTCTAGCCTATCACTGGCATCCGTAGTCACATGTGCAAGAACGGTGATGTCAATGCGGATACGTTACCATTCCTGAAGATGTGATTGCTGTTGCTAGTGATAGGCTTCACCACTTTCAGATGGAAGAACCCCTTTAAGGACTCTTCTGCTACAAGATAATACTATAATAAACCGCGTATAAGTGTTAGACCCATCAGTCTTCTCATGTAAATAATAGAGATGTTCATCCAACACCAACAAGAGAATCCAAGACCCTATAAAGGGGAACAAGCAAGTGTCAAAGTCAATTGCACTCATTTGGCTCTTACTTATACTCCTAATATTATTCACATGAAAAGACCCAGATCTGAGGGTTTTGATGAAGGTCTTTGATATGTTGTAGAACAGCATACAAATTATCTACTTTATTGGGGTTATCCAACGTGTGGTAACCTCCCATGGTTTCCACACAGAATCCTCATTAATATGTGCACGGTTACTAATTCACTTTCAAATCCATGTGGGAAAACTCAGGAAAAACATTCACAATTTTTTTTTCTGTAACAAAATTAAGCAGATTTCATTTCAGAATTGAATATGTGGCAGAACTTCCATAGTGTCTAGTTATCCTTTTACAGTTGATGGCCGATACTGTGATTCTATAGGAAAGCTTATCCATAAACTATGCAGTCTCCAGGATCTCCATTAAGCGGCATAGACCGCTACTCCCACACGGCAGCGCTATCATTGCTATAAGCAAACTACACACCGATATTTCATATGCAAACTGAGTCTGATGAAGGTCAATTGTCTGACCGAAACGTCACGTAAAGTTTGTGTTAATAAAAAATTCTTTGCAACTTAAACAGTGTGACTGGAGGCCACAACTTTCCTATGCTATCCAGAATCTAGACAGCCAGATGACATAGTGAATGCATGACTCTAGAAGTGTTGATGACGTAGTAGGCTTTATTTGTAGTCTTTTGTAGAGCTATAGACACGGCATGTCATTCTAAATCACATGCTCTGCTACTTAGTCACATTTGTTGAAGGGGTTTTCCAGCTGTTGGTCGTTGAGCCAGGGTGAAAAAAATATAATAATAATCTTATTCTGCTCTGATTCCCCTCTCCCACAGGATAGCCCTATGATGACTTCTGGCCATGGTGGTCACGGAAGCAGTAACAATGACATTACTACTGATCAGCACCGTTTTTTCTTCTATGATACTTCACCGATACTTCACGGCTGGCCTTAAGTAAGGCGACTGGCTTGGCAAACAGGGAGCTGAAGCAAAGTTAAAAGTTACATTTTGCTGGAAAACCACTTTAAGAAAGAATCCTGATATCTAGATGCTTCCTAATCAATATATTAGATCCACATTCTCTATGTCTCCTTTCTCTCTTAAAGGAACTCTCCAGTCACAGCTGATTGATTTAATTATATCTTGTGCAGGGTCTGAAGGGAGGAGCATGACTCTAGGTTCTAGGATTACAATGAAAATGAGTCATGCTCCTCCCCTCAAGCCCTGCATCATGCATTATTCATTGAAGTAGCTTTGACTGGAGTGTTCCTGTAATTCGTTGCTCTAAGATTGATGGCTACATCCCCCACATTCTAATCACAATGGATTTCCGCAGAATGGAGCATTCAATTACTGCTTGTCTCTCCTCTCTGTTGTATTGTGTTGTTTTGAAGTATTTCAGCCTCCGGATTTTCAATGCTAAACATTTCACACTAAAACACAAGACATGAAGTAATGTCACACAATGCAAAGTTTTCTAACAACCTCTGTGTAGCTGGAGCCCGAAAGATACATTGTGTTCAGCACTATTCTCTCAATCGCTTAGACAATCACTGAACCGTCTTCGAATATTTTAGCTGTCACTAAACAGTTGCTTGGCGCTGTGTGGGTGGCGCGCTGCTGTGTTAAATGAAGTTGATGTTGTTTGTAAGAGGGTTTATAAATAGTGGAATTCATCTACTATTGGAAGCGGCTTGTGTGCATTCACTGGGAAGCCGAGGTGAAGCACCTCCTTGCACATAATGAATACAGAACCTGTTCCTGCTGTCGACCATTCTTGAACTACATTTTCCAGCACGCTGCACCAGTCACGTGCTGGGCTATAATAGCACAAAATCTGAGCAAATGAATTAGGTAAAAGAAGACTTGTAACTTACAGAAAAGGATTATATGGGGGAAAGTCTTAAGCTGACTGATTTATATAAGACCATAAATTATGTGGTGACCATAGACTTACTGTACCTCTCTCTGCTTCAGAGAGGGTGTATTACTCCTTAAGGACAACACTATTGTAAATGTACTGTAGGTGCACCATATTCCAGCACAATGGCAAAACCAACAGTGTTGGACTGGCCTACCAGAGTATCCACAGATAGGCCAAAATTCAGTAATATTCAATTTTCTCTTACATGACTTAAAATACACACTTGTTTCATATTAATGAAGACTTAGTAATTAGTAGAGTTAGAGTATTTGGTAAGTAACAGCTAACGGTCCAAGATAGAAGATAGTGTAGAGATACTGGGGCACATTTACTTACCCATCCCATTGCGATCCCTGCTGTGTGTTGTCGGACGAGGATTCGGGTCTGCCACGATTCACTAAGGTCGTGCGTCCAATTTCCTGCATGTGTTGCTTCCCCGCAGAGGTCTGCCGGAGTTCACCTTCTTCTTCCTGGTGCATTTGGAGTGTTGATCTTGCGACAGAATTTCTTTTTTAAATTCAGCGCTTGTTCCGAATCAGTCAGGTTGTCCGACGGCACACCAGATTTCTGTCGCATGCAATCCAATCGCGTGCGCCAAAAACTTGAGGCAGTTCGGTGCAAAAAGGAAATATTCAGGAAACTCAACAGAATCGCGGTCCGCGGACCCTTAGTAAATTAGCCCTAGTGTGATTTACAGTAAGATCGTCATTTCGATTTGAATAATGTTGACTGAACCCAATGACTTTGGTGGGGCTGTGTGGCCACTCAAAAAAGTATAGATTTCCTGACTCCCCAATGGCAAATCTTAGAGATACAGTACATGAATAGGTGCACATGTCCTTTCTCATGGAAGATAGGCATCTGCCTCTAGTGTTGAGTATATGGCCAACATCAAAAGAATTGTATATTTTTACGTTCCATTATAGATGATTGCCTAAACCAGTTGTATTAGCAGCACTGGACTGATTAATGTTCTCCTTTAGAGCAGCGATCTCCTAAGTTCTGGTTTATATTGTTTAATCGCTTTTAGCAAAGAGCTATTTTCTTCAAACTTACATCAAAATTGGTGGAAATATGAAGTACATTGTATATACTGAATAGACTGATCTGTGAGCCTTTATTACAAAACTGTGACCCTGTGATGGGTCTATTAAGAAAAGGCATAATATGAATCTGTAAAAACAACATTTACACCAGTATTAGAAATTATAGACACTATTGATTCTGTGGTGTTCAGGTTGGTCTAGACCACGATGGTTTGTATGAATGTCTTAGGAAATGTCCACTTTTTCCTGTGAAATTCTTAGTCTTGTAGATGATAAAAATTTTCATTCAAATGTTGATAGATATCATTCATACTCATAAGGAGATATCTTGAAGATGAGATGTATTGCTATATTTTATTGGTATTTTGTTATTGTGTAACATATGTATGGATGGGGCCGTTCCCGTCTTTTTATCTATATTGAATAAATGCATAACATTACTCATGTTCTTACCGAAACATACTTTCTTATGAAAGTGATGTTGGATTCAAGTCATCCAAGATCTCTTGATAGTGGAGTTATAGATTATATAACTTAACTTTTTACTGGTTTAAGTAAAAGTATTGTCTCTTCTTAGACATTCAGGGCTAAAAGACAAAAAGTCTTTAAATGCCCTGTCTCCATAGAATGAGTATTACTGAACCCAACAATAAACGTTCACATATTTATATGCCAATCATAAGAATATATGTCATTGCAGGGTTTTCCACAAAAATTTTTTATGGCAGATTATACAAGTATGATGGATCTGTTTGTCCTTTGCTTTCGTGTCAATGGAGAATCCATAGAAACAACATTCAATGTCAGGCTGAATCATCAAAGAGGACTCACCATAGTGATTCACACATTTGTACAAGATTGATTTCATGCTCACTCGAAATGCACTGAGTCATGTATTTTCACGAGGTGCCCTTGCCCAGACTCGGAAGATGACTGACAACGTAATTAAGTTTCCTTAATTTAGGCATCTATCACTATGCTTCTTCTTCTTCTCCAAAGATATTTATAACGTCTACGTCATGAAGCCACCATACCCTCATGTCATAAAGACACCATAGAGTCCTTCATTTAATTGGAGACCAGTGTCCCACCAAATAATTAGATCCTGAGGAATGTTGTGAGAAACACCATCAAACTTCCTCCCTGGCTTTGCTTTTTCTTGCATACTAAATAACGCTTCATATTATTTTTTCACAATCTCCCAAGCTGTGCTTTCAGTAAGGTGTTAATTTATGGTTATCAGACGCATGTGGCAGCTTAATCTCATCACTAGCAAAGCTGTCGGCTCTTGGAGTATTTGTAATTACAATTTCTAACACTTAATGCAAAGGATCAAATCAATGTCATAGCAGAACACCAGGAGTACAAGGGAAGAAGAATCATGACCCCCTAGTTATAGCGCGATAGATTTTACTACTACTGAGTCATAAAGTTATTGGTTAGAGATGAAACCGTTAAGCGCGGAGTACGTTTGGCACATATGGTAGAGATTAAATATCACCAAATGTGAGACTCTGAATCACATCATTGAACAGATTGACTTATTTATGTAGCATACTTGTTGGAAGTGTGCATGTTTTATTAATATTACCATAAACATAATGTTTATATTGCACCTATTAATTTTTAAGAGCTTTTCAATTAAACTTGGGAAGACTCCACTTAACAGCACCTGGCATGTTATAATGCCAGCTACTTCTAGTGCTATTAAAATCAACATTACCGATGAGATATTGCAAATGGGTTCTATATAACGAGAAGTATTTTTAGAAATACAACATGCTAAATGTAATCATACTTCTACTAATCCTGCATGCACATGGTGTGACCTAACGTATGGGTAGCATATGATGTTCCTGTTGTTCCTGAGCACCAACAATACCATGCAGGTCTTTTCCTATTAAAAATTTTGAAGGGTCCATTTCATATGGATAATTTATTGCGAGAATAAAACCTTAATACATTGCCATATTGTGCAAGGAAGTGCTCTAAATTTTTCATGCCATGTGCACTCTAATTTTTGGGTGACTTCTAGATTTATATTTCTTTCTGCATAAATTATAGTCTACTATTAGTTATACACTGACCAGCTAAATATTTTTGAAATAATTGCCAAGATAGCTCTGATCTATCAATGTTCCCCGGAAGGTATCTAAACGAATTCCCAAAATGTATAAAAAAGATTGGCTTCCATGAACTTCTTCCTGGTTGCCTGTTTTCGCTCACTTTGTTAAAGATTGATAGATTCTGGAAAGATCCCACACAAGACCATTTTGGAGATACTATGACCAAGTCATCCAGACTTAACAATCTGGTTTCAGATCCTTGTCAAATCAGATCTGTGTCAAATGTTTCAGATCCTTACATGTGTCCTCTTCAACTTCAAGATCTCATTTTCCACACAATGCCTCATAACCCAATCCTTGACACATGCCTCTGTCATGAGATAATCACTGTTATTACCTTCTCCTGTCAGATGGATCTTACCTTCTCCTCATCTTATGGATGATCGGAGGCAATGTGTCAATTCTAGATCATGAGGTGTTCTTATAAATATCCGTCCACCGGTTGGCGCTTCATTATATTGATACATTTGTAACAATTACGTCTTAACTAATGTAAAGCAGAAAACATTTATTTTACATCAGTTTTTATGACTCTTTCCCATTACCTTTCTCTAAGCATTGTTTGTGGAGGTCTATTGCATCTCCAGTTGGCCAAGTAGTTGTCAGTTAATGGAGAAAAATCCATAATATACATAGTGGTGCCATAGGGAACATTTAAAAAATCCACAAATAATATTTTCTGTTACTAGGATTATAGAATGAAAATTAATATGATTCCAGTGTGGACATTATCCCAGTGCCATAGGACTGAGCTGTGGTCCATAGTCTATAAATTGCACCTATCATTACATCTAGGTCTCACATCTTGGGGATTGGGTGAACCTACATCAGCTTCCCCTTAGAACCTTATAATGCTACAGATATTCCCATCTGAGGGAATAATATGGAGAAAGGTTTTCATATTCTCAGAAATCACACATATTTATAGCCTCCTTTTGCACCAGTGTTAGGACGTGTGGGTCCTATAGAGTTGTTGTGGTGAATTAAGCAGAAACATTTGCATAAGACACAAGAAATGTGAGACCAATGTAGAGAAAAGTTTTTCACACTTTTGCATATATCTTGTGGATTTTGGCAGGTGCCTTTAGCTATGAAAATTCAGAAGTTATGTCATTTTATTACACGTTTCTGAGGTTTTAATTATCAAGCGTGCAGGATTTGGCAAGGTTGTAATTAATTGTGTTCTTCCTATAGAACTGTTGCATTTTCTCTTTTCTTTATTTAGATACCATAGGATTGATTTATTTTAATTATTATTTTTGATAAGAAGAAATTATTGGCTGGTGGCAACTAAATTCATCATCATTACAGTGGTTTTTACTTATACAGAAGGTGCAACTTTAAGCTGGTCCCCTATGTTTTTTTTATTAAAAGTGCTGGTCTCTTCATTGGTAAGAGATGACCTTAATCTCCTTTAGTCTACGGAGCCTGAATGTGACCTCACCTGCTGCACCCTTACAGGTTGTGTATAAAGAAAGTGGTCCCTAAAATTTGACCTTTGTATTGAACATGGTTTTGTTTCTGCTGAATGTAAGAGGTCCTGATTTCTCACACTGTACCTATGATCCTTGAATATATTATGGAATATAGTCCAATATATAATGGAGTATAGCTCTATTTAATTATTAAAAAAAATCACAAGGCTAGTCATAAATTTCTAAAGCTGACTGCTAGATATAAGCAAAGCAATCTATCAATTAGTAGATTAGGTATGATTCTTCCATTTTTTAGGCAGCAAATCAAATCTGAATCTTTTATGATTCACTTTAGTCAAATCTTTCAAAATGTCAGCTGTCAACATCCCATAGCTGAGGTGAGAGGGGGATGGGGTGAGTAAAAATGAAAAAAAAATTGATAAACAGTTCCTAAAACAAAGAACTCAACAAGAGAGATATTCTTTTGCAGGAGATTTGTAGCTTTATATGTTGAGACTGCTGTGATATTTCTCTAACTTCTCTCATGTTCTTCTAAATATGTATGTAAGTTTAATAGGGTGAGGATATTGAGCCACCATTAGACTGACAATGCCTTTTCTTTAGTAAAAACCTTATCTTTAGTGAGTAACCCCCCATGATTGGTGCCAGAACTCATCGTAGGCATTAACGGTGGAGGGGTTGAGTGAATCCCAGCCCTGAACTTCTACTGAAGTTTGGGGTCAGGTTTGGGTCCGTTAAACACTGCATGCAAAACAAAAAATTACTTGTTCAATAACATTATCTTTTTGGGAAAAGTCAGCACATCTTTATACACAGAAAATAGTTGGGTGGTTCAGTTTTTTATGTTTAAGGACTCCTCAAGACCATATTAATGATAAACCTTTTGTATACAAAAATTTCAAAGTTTAAAAATAATTACCTGTCAATGAAGACATGTTCCATATTGATAAAGATTGGACAGATTACTTTATTTGCATATTTGTTGCCTACATACTGTTAAAGGGTGATGCCCATGACAGAAAGTTTAAAATCTTTATCCCCTGGTGATGTTTACACAATAAAGATAATTTTTTTTACCCCTAACTTTACAAGTTTACTCAGTTTTATTGCTGTTTTAGCTCTTAAAACTCAGTATTGGTCATTATAAATTTCCAGTGTGTGGGTGAGGACTCTTTAAGCAGAAACTTTATGATCCCTCTAGTGCTATGAGATGTTGTGAGATGACGATGTGCTTATATTATCAGGATACAGGTTTATCTACACTTTCATTTAGTAGAGATGGTTCTAGGACACAATAACACACTGAGCTCTGCTGTCTCATCTAATTAATAAACCATATTCAGCACTGCTATGTCACCCCACACCCCTGGGATCCAGAGCTTATCTAGTTTGTAGAGCAGCTGTGCCTGTGTTCTTACCACACTGCAAGAAGCATGGCTAAACCAGGAAGTGCCTGTTTCTGTAGTTTACTCTCTGCCTCCTCCCCTTCCCTCTTCTCCTGCAATGCAAGATAAGCCTGAGGGAACTGTCCGACCATAGTCAGAAGATCGGATCCAGGGACAACCATAATGGTAAACATCAAGACTGATAGAGACAGGTTGGAATTATATCTGTGTAATGCTGTATTTTTGTTAATAACAGTGAATTAGAGAATGTGTTATTTTGTTATCCTGAGTATATTTAAGAATCTTGTCTTCATGGGAATACCCCTTTAATTACTGTAATGATTTTTTGCCCTCTTTATTATGTTGACCCATTACATGAAATAGTCACTTCACACTATTCATAAAATGCGCTATAAATGTCTGATGAGATTTTCACCTAACAATAAAATTGAGGTACACTGACACCAGTTTATATGATAAAAAAGGAGAATATTCTAAAATGAGTTTTAGTTTAAACACTGTATTTTGTGTAAAAAATTTTATTTAAGGCAAATAGATTATTTCCATTGTGTTTTGTGCCAGCCTTCTTAAATCCCAGCTCTTTCCTTATCCTCTACCCACAAATGCTCTGCAAAGGAGCACATAATTTACAGCATGTATTCACCACTCGCTGTAGCTTTTATTTTTTAATGCATGCATTAGCAAAAATGAATCCCTTCTGAGGACGTACTTTAAAGAAATCCTCCAACTTATCCTTGTATATTCCTCTCGATTACATTTATTAGCTAGGAATATTAAACAGCTGGCAAGATATCACTGTATACAAATAAGACGTTTGGGATTTGGAAAGCTGCCATCTTGAACAAAGCCAGCTGCTGGTGTTTCCATCTCTATTCAGCTCCCCAGCATTTGTACTTTCCACTACTGTGAATAGAAGACAATAGTCAGAGTCTAGTGGAAACTTGTAGTTTGTAACAACATTTCTTCCTTGCAGCACATTTTTTTATATGCGGGAATAAGAATGGTCGTTGTGCTTGGAATATGTTACCAATCTATTGAAGGTCAAATATTAGGACTTGTTAAAAGAAGTCCATCGCTAGTCCTCAAAAAGCACTGAAAACACTAAATAGGTGACTAAAACACAAGTATAAAGACATATGTACCAACAATTACTCCTCAAAATAAATGTGTGGGTGGGCAGGGAACAGTCCCGGCATCTGACCTCCACTTTCTTCCTTCACTTTTAAGTAATTGTTCTAAGGAAACAATTTTATGACTAGGGAATCATCAACTAAGAGTGCAAAGAAGAGGGGTAGGTAGGCAGAGCAAGGGTACTATACCACCCAGTAGTGGGTTTAATGAGGCACCTGAAATATAGACCCCTGAAAAATACAAACCTCATCTTTTCTATTGTGGTATGTAAGACTTATGACTGACAACATAGATATCTTCGAACTTGAATTCTCAATACTTAGTGAGGCCAGATTTTCAGAACTGGTGAGTCGGGATGAGTTCTCCCTTCCAGGTTTGGGTTGAAACCTGAACACAAAGATCACCCCCACTGGTTACATCTGTGATCGGAGAGTGATGATCCTAGGAAAAATGGTGGTATGGCTCACCCGCTTCTTACAAGAAATAAATTATCCATGCATGTCCTACCATTCAACAGGAAGGGAAATACGCTTGGATCGTAGGAATGTAGGAATGTCAAAGGTTACTGGCACTTGTGGTTAAAAATTCATATCTTTATTTATATGCATTAAAACATGTTCATGACCAACTTGAGAATGAGCTGCTGAAGCGTTTCAGGCAAAAAGTTGCCTTTAATCTTAGTCTTAACCCCAGTTTCAGCTGTTTGTGGTCTGCAATATAATGTGCTTGCGCTATTTTTTTGTGGAGGATACTATTGTTTCCGTGGACTGATTCACTCAGTAAATGGATTTGTAAAAAAAAAAAAAAACGCACATAAATGCTAATTCTTGACATGCATGAAAATCAGCTTGGTTTATGCATAAGTCAAAGATTTGTAAATTGTAAATTTGGTTCTTCTTTAGGTTGTACTAAAACAAATAAAATACAAACCTGTTATGAGTAAGTGTAGCTTCTCATTTAAATGTGCTTCAAATGGTTCCTTTAGAATGGATAAATTTGGAGAACATCTCTATCAACACCAAATTATCACTTAACCACAATGAATTTCCCTACTAGTTTTGAAAAGTTTTAAGCTCAAATTAGAAATGTTTTAAAAATGTATCTCAAAGATGTTTTTGGACATAAAACTAACATATGGAAATGCAAACATTCCGTCCTAGTCTTTGAACAGTTGCCTTCCTTAGAAAACTTTTCAATACCTTATATACTCGAGTATAAGCCTAGTTTTTCAGCACAAAAAATGTGCTGAAAAACCCAAACTCGGCTTATACTGGAGTCAAAAAAATAAATAAATCAAAACTCGCCTTTCTGGCGGCACCCGTAGATCTTCTGTGCGATCCATCCGGTATTGTTGTGCTGAACGACGGGGAAGGGGGGGGGCTATATACACTGGGGCAGGGGCTGGCAGGCTATATACACTGGGGCAGGGGCTGGCAGGCTATATACACTGGGGCAGGGGCTGGCAAGCTATATACACTGGGGCAGGGGCTGGCTATATACACTGGGGCAGGGGCTGGCTGGCTACATACTGGAGAGGCTGTGACCAATGCATTTCCCACCCTCGGCTTATACTCGAGTCAATAGGTTTTCCCAGTTTTTTGTGGTAAAATTAGGGGCCTCGGCTTATACTCGGGTCGGCTTATACTCGAGTATATACGGTAAATGATTACGATATTTGACCAATCACTGCATTTCTAGCTTCACTTACCTTTTACAGTCAACTGTTGTTGCCAGCGAGATATGTTACCAGCCATTCATCGCTGCTACAAGTAAGATGAATCACTTCACATTCACAATAAAATGATCATAGAAGAGAGTAGTCCTCCAGTGCAGGAGGTGTTCTCCATTATTACACAAAGGGATGGGTCCCATGTGCCTAAGCAAGGTAAAAGTAAAACATACTACTTGTACTTTCCTTTTTGAATAGCAATAATTCTTAACACTTCATTGTAGTTTAAAAAAGGTTATAACATTCAAAAATTAGAAATTCAGTGTTAAGATTCTACAGCTCTGTGGTGTGATTGGTGCTATGTTTGTTAACATACATGCAAAGTATCTTCTATTCAATGAGGTGTGAACAAGCCCAGAAGAAAAAAGAAAGGTGATATTTTGCCCTGGCACCATGCATGTTTCTATAGGTTGCAATCAATGAATTCTGCAACCTAGTTGTGAATGGCAAACCTTCACCTTGGCTGTATTTTTGAGAAATTCTGAGAAATTGAGTAAAAATTTTAGAAAAAATTGAGTAAAATGGAATAAGAGAATATAGGTTGGGGAAATACAATGTTTTAAAGGGGTTTACATTGATGTCCTATCTGATAAAGGTTGGTTACACCACACAGAATAAACACAGGACACATATGCAGTTGCCTCTGTACTCTGTATAGTGGCTGGAAGTCGTAACTGCAAAGGTGGCTGCCATAGAAGTGAACAGGAACCAAGGCTGCAGTTACAGCTTCTGGCCACTACACAGTGCAGAGAGCCAAATATTTCTGCCTCTGAACTGTGTTTCTATGTGGGGCCAAAGAGTTAATAGTGTGCTGGCTGATTGTTGGGCCCCCATTTAACAGACATTGATGTCCTATTCTATTATATAGCTTTTGACCGATGACCCTTCAACATAAGTTTAGAAAAATATTGGACAGATAAATTATTTTTAAAATTAATTTAATAGACCTTATTTCAGTTTCAAACCAATACAAGTTGCGCAGTGACATTGTAAAACACATGGAGGCTGCAATACTTGCCTCGACTTAAGTTAAATAACATCACATCTTACATCACATTGTGTTTTAGCCTAAAAGCAGCATACATGTCACATCAACATTAGTCCCCGAGCTCTTGGGGACCCAGTGCCTTCGTCTAAGAAACCATATTGTATTTTTCTTTCCTTTTTGACAAGGTCAAACCCAATGATTAATCATGGAAACCGTAAAGAATGGTGCGTCTCAATGGGACTTTGTATCCTAATGTAATAGAGAAGGCTCTGCTACACAGGAAGATACAGCTGAGAAGGATTTCCCCTTTGGTTTAGCATTTTACATTTTTTTAGAAAGCTTAATTGTCCATGAATTTATGGAAAAAAAAATATGATACTTTCCTATATTTAATACCATAAATACTTTATGAATTCTATACACTGCCCATAGATTAAATGAACTCAACCTATTTTAATATAGGTAGGGGTGGCCATCGATAACAATTTTTGTAAAATAATATACATCATATATTCAAAGTCAATGTCCATATTATGCTGTCATCCTACAAGATAATCATTATTGAACTTGAAAATTTTCTTTTGTCTTGAAAAAAATGTCCTTTATCAAATTGTTTTTGTAACCATTTTAACTGATGATCATAATTCTTTGTTTAACCCTAGTGGTGAATGCTCCAGAAGAAATGATTAATAAACTACTGTATCTTACTTCTTTAAAGTGGCTGCTTCAAGTGAAATGTAGCATTGCATGCTGGGTATTAGAGCTTAATGAATTATCCAAGATTTGATAAATAGAAGCTTCAACTAACTTTTCTAAAGATTCGGTTTGGGTCCAAATCAAATTGATCTTGTCTAATATTTTTCACATTGTCCAGGAAAATATTATATAACTCCTACACAGATTTTTCTTAAAAGCACCTATCTTATTTCATACATATTTTTTTACATTTTTTCCTAACTCATTCTCCCTCCCTAAGCTCTAAGACGAATGACAGTATTAGATAGCTGCCTATTCTAAACATTAGGCTCAGGTAAACTTTGGATTTGAATCAATGCCAAGAACCAAAATGTATTAGAGAAGCCGAAGGTTATGTCCACTGTTTTGCAGGTATATAGCAGCTTATCATTCATTAAAATAAATATTAGAGTAACGTAGAAAAAAATCTGGAACAAATGATTGACTGGGGGGCATGTTGGTAGACCTCCAGTAATCTGCAATCGATGACCAACATTGAGGGTATGCCATAAAAATAAGAAAGCCCCTTGATATCCCACAAATAATTGTTTTTATTTATATAGTTTTACAAATCCAAAAGTTTATTTTTACTATCTTTTTTTCTTTCAGTGGGAAGAAATAAGTGGAGTCGATGAACACTACACTCCAATAAGAACCTATCAGGTTTGCAATGTTATGGACCACAATCAAAACAACTGGCTTAGGACAAACTGGATTCCCCGCAACGCAGCTCAAAAGATTTATGTTGAGCTAAAGTTCACATTACGAGACTGCAACAGCATCCCACTTGTTCTGGGAACATGTAAAGAAACTTTTAACCTTTATTACCTGGAGTCAGATGAGGATCATGGGGTTAAATTTAGGGAGCATCAGTTTACAAAGATTGACACAATTGCAGCTGACGAAAGCTTCACCCAGATGGACCTTGGAGATCGTATTCTGAAACTGAACACTGAGGTTCGGGAAGTGGGACCTATCAGTAAGAAAGGATTTTATCTGGCATTTCAGGATGTTGGTGCCTGTGTTGCCTTAGTATCCGTGCGGGTATATTTCAAAAAGTGTCCTTTCACTGTGAAGAATTTAGCCATGTTTCCTGACACTGTACCTATGGACTCCCATTCTCTGGTGGAGGTGAGAGGTTCTTGTGTCAACCATTCCAAAGAAGAAGATCCACCCAAAATGTACTGCAGCACTGAAGGAGAATGGCTTGTACCCATCGGCAAGTGTCTTTGCAACCCTGGCTTTGAAGAGAGAGGTTTTGCTTGTCAAGGTAATAATGAGTTACTTTATACAATTAGTAAATGTGCTGTAAATATTGACTGATGGATCTCAAATAGAAGATGGAGATATTTCCCTAGACTATCATTTTTTAAAAATTTTGTAGAGTTATGCCTTCATTTTCCATGGTCATGCTGGTAATTGTATATGTGAATGTAGAGGCATGCCCCTTGATGGTATCGTATTCCTTTGATTGAAGTGAAAAGACGGTGATCAGAACTCATAGTCACCAGTACTGGAATCTTGTATGGGCAGTTTGGGTGGCTACTCGAGGCCACGGTTTTCTACAAAACAAGCATTGCAATGGATGATTCAATGGTTCACTGGGATTCAGAGGGTTGGGAGCTACTGTATAACTACTGTGTAACTTATACCCAGCTCATTTTGCTTTCAAGTGGGTGTCTAGTATCTGTATGGGTTTTTTGGACCTTTTTATTTAGTCTTTTGACTAAAGTGTTAACATCTTCTATAAAAACCCACCTAAGTACATGCAATATGAGCAATAAAATCTCTCAAGGCCAACCCATTTGATCACAGAGACATCCTTTAATTTAATTTAAAAGTTATTTATTAATATATTGTATAAAGGCTTTGGACTAGATAGACACCATAGATATAAATAGAAGAAAGAAAGGAAAGAAAGAAAGAAAGATAGATAGATAGATAGATAGATAGATAGATAGATAGATAGATAGATAGATAGATAGATAGATAGATTGTAGGAAGCACTCCAGGTTCCTAGTGTAATTTAGGGAAATTTACTGTACGGCAGTTTTTCGTTGCCAAAGACTTTTGTCAAGCTTGACAAAGGTGGTTAACACCGAAACGTTGCCGCACTTTCAATTTTACCCATTTTTTCTACTTGAAACCTGGAGTAGTGCCTACTTATTTATTTTTGTATATTTGGAGGCCTGGACCTGTTGGCATTGCACCCCTCCTTTTTAGGAGTTTCAACAATGTGCCGACTTGGACTTTATCCTTCTAGATAGATTGATAGAGAAAGGAGGCAATACCCCAGATCTAAATTTAAGTGAAACAGGGGAACTTCATTCCTTGTACAAGGTTTTGGTGGAAAACCTTTCTCAAACAGTTATCCACCTAAACATCAAAGATAGAATAAAGTTCTCCAGTTTCACTTGAATTTAAATCTGCCTTGTGTCTATGGATGAATACATTGGTTTGGGCCAGAACCTAGAGGCTTTGCACCTCCCTTTATTGAGGGTTCCCACATGCTGTGCTGTTGTAAACTTTTTTTTTTTTAGATAGCTAGATATGATATAAAAAATGTTATAAACCTTAGCAACATGTACAGCATTTTTAATGGTACATTCTACCGCAAAATTTATTAAAACCACTTAAAGTAGGTAAAATTGTTTGTGGTCACATTTTAAATCCAACATGTACAACAGCCAAAACCGAGTGGTATTTATTCAGATTACAACATGGGACATTTTATGTACATTTCGAATATAAGCAATAACACGACCTATTCTATTTCTGAAAATATATATACATTTCTTTTTAATGCAACAAATGTAATGTTTTTTGAAAATTTTCATTTCATTTGGATTGTTACTGTATATAATTATAATCTATATGTTCTTTATCCTCTTCATACTAGTTCTCACATTGCCGGTTCCGGCACATTTGGAGGCATCCTAGTTTTTCATCTGATTACATGTTTAGATAGTAATGTAATTACGGTAACTTTTGTTGAGTAAATAGGAAGACATTAATAACAGCCATGCTTTACTGACACTGAAAACGTTGTAGGTTACCTCATCAATGGGAAGGTCTCAATTAACCCAGATGCAGCTTCCTGTCTATTGTAAGGTCAGCAAGTTCAGCAACCTGAATCTACCTTAGGTTTTTAGTGCTTGTTTTTGTAGAAATCAGATCAGAATTTGTTTCCCCACAGATGTGAAATGTATTTTATGTAAAGCTGTAAATGATGATGAATGCCATTCCAGATGCAGAATCTTAATAACATATCATTTTGACTTATGGAAACTGCAGTAACCTACAGTATAATATAAAATAGTCATTTATGTGTCATCATATTTTATGCACATAGCATATTTTCATTCACACACACATACATATAAATATTTCACTGGCCACTGTTTGGATTAAACTGGTGTATGCTAAGTGTTGCTAAATATTGAGGCAGATGTATTAAAGCAAATCAACCAGTTAAAAAACTAAATACAGCTAAAGATACTTACCTCCGTTCCTCTTCCTCTTGATCCTGGCACTGTCTTTCATTAAGCTTGACACGCCTAGAAAAAAAAATTGGAAATTGGAAAAGAAACTTATTAGCAGCTTGAAATAGGGGGACAAGATGTCCGGCGCTCCGGGCTGCTAATTATGCACACCCTCACCACCTCCCTCTCCCATCACCTCCCTCTTAAGTGACATCACCATGCTGGGAGAGGATGGAGCGTGCATAATCAGCAGCCTGAAGCGCTAGTCATCTTATCCCCGTGCTGCCTGCTGCTAAGTTTCTTTTCTAGGTGATCCCTGTGTGTCAAGCTTAGCAAAGGACAGCGGTGAGATCAGGATGAAGAGGAGCTGGGGTGAGTATCCGTAGCTGTTTTTTGTTTTCTTAACTTGCTGATTTCCTGGTGTGCACCTGGCATCTGGCACGCTGTAACTACTAAGAAGTTTCCACCTCTCAGTAATCCAAAACTGAAATCTGTGCCAGGTCCTACATGCAGTTGATTACAGCCATAATCTGTGCCATTTTTTTGCCACGGGTTATTGTAAATTTGGCTAACAAGGACCTTTCACTCTTAGCCTACCTTCCACCCCACTCAAGTTTTTTAAATCCATGGCATATGTCCAGATCCTTTAACTTTTTTTATACCTTGTATATCAGAAAACCGGTGCACAAAACTTGAAATATTGGAGTCACTATTTTCTGACCGGCATTAACCTGAAAAGGACAATCAATCAATTGCACTTTGCAAACTGCCATCACAATAATTGCTTTAGTAATGCTGATTTGCTGAGACAGCAGATGATTCTTAAAAACTCATCCTCTTTTTATTCTTTTTAGTTGCATGCTAAAAATTATGAACTTTATAGTTATATCTCTAGTAGACAAGTAGAGATTGGATTTAATGGTGATAGATTAAAAAAATAACAGAAGAAAAAACCATTGGGGGCGGAAAGTGAAGGCTCAATCAGACGCCTCAGTTGGTTAGGTCCCAAAACATCTTCCCCATCTGTCCTTCCTATTACCTATCCCTTCATAAAGATAATAGCATAGGACTGCCATCAAATAGACTTATGCCCATTGAGTGTCGGAAATTGGCGATCCTGATGAACACCAGAATACTCCTTTTATCGAAACAGCATAAATTTCACCTGGATAACTAAAGTCATTGATATAGCCCTTACTAAATAAAAGCAAGAATGTGAAAGTGACCCTGACGAATACATAAATCTCCTCTGTCCCCTGTTAATAGACGGGTAAAAGGGCTATAGCTTTCATCCCGGCTTTGTTCTGTTATCACTTTATGGGATGATTCACAAGAAATGTAGCCAGTCCTCAGTTACTTGTAACACTGAACTATACATGAAGTGACTTCATTTTTCCGGAACAATTGTGCTCTTTCTTCTCGGTATATTTGCTCATTCCAGTGATGTTAAGGCACCGTGTAAAAAATAACAATATAGTTGCGTGTTTTGCATTCATCTGGTCCACTACAAGAGCTCAGCAGGATATTATGTCTGATCAAGGAAGTTGAGTTGACATTGTACGCCTGCTTATGCATAGAAAAACATTGGGGTCTAATGCAAGCTGGAACTTGTCCTACATTTAATTCGAGGTGCTCTCAATTTTCTCTCCATGCCATTTGCTTTGCACATTGCACAGGGACAAATTAGTTCATTTGATTACATTTTTTTTTTCCTTTGATACCGGTCAGATACTTAACAGCTTGCTCACTGCCCAAACTTGTCTTTAAGGGAAGAAAATCTGAACTTTGTTAATAAGCAAGTATTGATTTGATTGTCCTTCTGAATAGACTGTGGACTCGGGGCATAGAACGTGTAAAAAGATTAATAATAAAAAAATAATAATGATTTATCCAATTACAGTCCAATATACATAACTTACCACAAATATGAGATAAACATGTACAATAATAGAGCTCACTCACTTATATTAGATTAACGTTTGTTTTATAATAATGACTTTTAGTATGTAGCCTTTTTATGACCCACTTTGAACAAATAAAGTGGGACATAAACCAAAACCATTGTCTTTTTCTAATATATATAAATT
Source organism: Engystomops pustulosus (assembly GCA_019512145.1). Taxonomy (NCBI): domain Eukaryota; kingdom Metazoa; phylum Chordata; class Amphibia; order Anura; family Leptodactylidae; genus Engystomops; species Engystomops pustulosus. The sequence continues at coordinate 250,084,941 of CM033642.1, read as the reverse complement.
ATATTTAAAAACTAAACCATTATGGCTTCATACAGGCTGCAAATTTATTTAGGACAAAATTGACTCATGACCTAATTGTAAGTCTATGGGACTAGATTGGATATTATTGACCATAATTTCTAAGCCCAGTTTACATGAGGTTGATTTGGTAATTGTGGGGGCTGAAGCCATATTATGTTGAGGGCGCCGTAAATGTTATTGGTGTCCTGGAAGTATTCATTGCTTCCCCCTTATTTTCTTAAGGCCCCAAGTATTTACATGGGTAAATCCACACACAAAGAACAATAGGGAGGGGAGGTGTGGGGCAATACACCGCCCCCCCCCCCCACTCTTCCTAAATATTACCCAAAGAAAAAAAGGGAAGAGTTTACAATACCTTATAAATTGCAAATTTTATTAATACAAATTTATTTACCAAGAATGAGTTAAAATAGACAAACAACAGATATTCGAGCAACATACAGAAATAACATCATTGCACATGGCCCGAGTGTAAACAATAAAGTATCATGATTAATATATCCAGCAAAAATATGGTGGAGGAGTAGTACTAGACTCTCTCAAGCTAGTAAGGCTGTATCAAATATGAGGTAAAAAAGGGGGGAGATGGCTATAGACCAAAATACCCAAAAGAGGAGTGCACTCTCCCTGAAGAAGCCAGTGTTTGGCGAAACACGTGTCGGGGCTCCCTTTGTCTTGGTCCATGGTTTGTATGTGTATTTACATTGTGTATCCCTTGCTGGTTTAGGTTGTTGGTTATTGTACACTTTTGGGTATTTGGGTCTATAGCCATCTCCCCCCTTTTTTACCTCATATTTGATACAGCCTTACTAGCTTGAGAGAGTCTAGTACTACTCCTCCACCGTATTTTTGCTGGATATACTTATCATGATACTTTATTGTTTATACTCGGGCCATGTGCAATTATGTTATTTCTGTATGTTGCTCCAATACCTGTTGTTTATCTATTTTAACGCATTCTTGGTAAATAAATTCATATTAATAAAATTTGCAATTTATAAGGTATTGTATACGCATCCCTTTTTTTCTTTGGGTAATATATGGGTAAATCCACCCTATCCAGAATAGTTCTGCAACACCCCAGCACTGTATTACTGAATCAAACTTATCATGTTGTTGATCAAAAGATCATAGTTTTATCAACAAAGCCCAAAATTTTCCCAAAAAGATATTACTTGTACAGTCCTTTCTGCATCATTCAGGTAACTTTCCGAAAAGAGGACTCTAGGTATAAACAGAGAGCAAAAGAAAACCAATACGGGGATGGCTGAGAGATATAACTGGTCAATGCCTGGCCTTTTCTTATTCTACTAATTTTCTTATCCCTCCGAGCTAATTTTATCAGATCCTGAAAAACCCATATACAGAAACATGATTGCCAAACTTTTTCTCGATGATCTGACATAAACATTTTTGTGAAAATACTCCTTAAGTGTACATATGTGTTAAGTAATAGTATGTGCTAGTTGAAGATGGAGGGCAGTTTCAGATTTGGCACACGGTCCCCGGAGCATAATACTTCACCTCTGGGTGATATGATAAATTATGATAAATTAATATAAATATAACCCTTTTCCCCAATGGCTGACTTAAATTAACAAAATAAACATCAGCACCGTGACATTAATTTCAGACACGTCTATTGGTAAGTGTCCTACACAAACATCTAATGGTATGCATATTAAAAACTCTGGAGGGATCCCGCTGACATTTCCTTAACCTCTTACATTTTAATGTTTTTACATCTTTCGAAGTCCCCCCCACCCCTCCCAGGCTAAAGGGTTTCTACTGAGAAAGCGTGGTTCTCATTTCGACACAGCAACGGTATTGTTAACAGCGGTTTTCTGTCCCACGTACAGTTCTGTCATTTTCCCCTTCTCCTTTACACTCGCCTGAGTGTTTATAGTTATTGGAAAGTCTCTAGTTAGTTTCGCTGGCAAAGTTTTTCAGGCTAATAAGGGCTTGTATTTCAATGGTGACAGCTGGTACGAGACTTTCATGGGGAGCGATTGTACAGGGAAGTGTAAGTTTTGATAACATTTGAGGAAAATACTCTCAAATCAAGAGCCATCTTGAAAGATGGTTTGAGTACAAACAATTCACATATGTGCTCCTATTTCTTGTCCTGAAGGATGTTATCAAAACAAGATGATGGCAGACAGCTAAATAATTAGGAAATAGATATCAAGTATATCGAGCCACACCGAGTTTGCTGGAACTTTTCCTCTCGTTTTACATTGTGGCTCGGTAATCAATCTTCCCGGGCTCTCCTTTCCTTCTGCTCCTTTTCCATCGAAATTTTTGCTTTTAGTACAATTTATTATTTGGAAGATTTCCGGAAAGAGACATTTGTGATGGTTTCTTATTTGTCATATACAATCAGATTAAATTAAAAAATCTGGAAAAGGCATAAACATGTAACAAAAATGTGATATACAAACTTGATAATAAAATATATAATTTTGATAATATTAATTAATTCTCATGCAAAAAAATAAAGTTTTTACAGTTTTTCAAACTGTTCTTAATTCTGATAATTTATATATATATATATATATATATATATATATATATATATATATATATTTATTTTTTTTTTTTTTTTTTTTTTTTTTTGTTTTTTTATTTAAATCTCATGTATCAGTCCTGGTATGTTGCATTCAAATATTAATTGGTAGAATATAAAATGGGTGGGGTTTAGGACAATTTTTCTCCTAAAGAAACAATTTAGTTACAAAGTATACACGGAGGATAATTTATCTATTCTCTGTGTTTTGTTGCTTATTTTTAGTTTTAGCTTTTTCTTGTTACATCTGAGCACCTTCTCATTTATTATTTTGTCTATTAGCTTATGTTAAATTTGTCTACTTTGAAAAAAGTTTTTGCAACTTTCTTATGAAATGTCTCAAAAATGTTGCTCATTTCTTCCCATTTTCTAAGTTTTCCTTAAGTATGGGTTCTGCTGGAGTTTTTTGTGCCAAAAAATGTTGCAAATTTTAGATAATTTGAAAAGATAAGAAAAGATCTGGAATAGAAGATAATTGCGTCTTACTCAGGATAAACTAATGCCTGGCGGTCTTTAGTGCATATTTCAAAAAGCCCCCCCGAAAAAAAAAAAAACCAAAAATTTCAATTTGCCCAAAAAAGGCACCAAAAAAAAAGGAAGAAAAGAAAAGATAAATGCTCCCCCCCCCCACTGAGTGGAAGTTTTATAAGTTTTCCCCTCCCACACACGTTGATTGACAACTCACATTGAATACAAATTAATACAAAAAAAAGTCAGCGTGTGTGGGTGGGAATGCAGGACCCTAAGGCTTTACCCATAAGGTCTGCAGCTAATTGCTAAATGCAGCAGAGGAGACCTGACAAAGTTTCTTAAAATATGACCTGTCGTAGAATGAATGGGGGTTGTGAGTTAACCTAGTTGGAAATGATTGTGGTTACACCTGCCCATTAGTACCTAGAATATCACCAAAATGTATGTGACATGATAAGAGGTAAATCCCGATCACCCTCCTTTCCCGGCGCACATATGCACCCGTCTGTATTAAGTATTACTGTACAGTATTTCTGGAACATTTTCTAAGTTTTCCTTAAGTATGGGTTCTGCTGGAGTTTTTTGTGCCAAAAAATGTAGCAAATTTTAGATAATTTGAAAAGATAAGAAAAGATCTGGAATAGAAGATAATTGCGTCTTACTCAGGATAAACTAATGCCTGGCGGTCTTTAGTGCATATTTCAAAAAGCCCCCCCCCCCCCCAAAAAAAAGCAAAAATTGCAATTTGGCCAAAAAAGGCACAAAAAAGAAAGGTTTCAGTTGGCTGTAATGTGGATATATTTTTTGTAGATTTTTATCCAGCTATAAATTTCTATCATACGAAATGATCTGAGCATAAACCTATGGTCAGTTTGAGTCTGCCTGTTAAATCCCTAATATCATGTTCCACTGATTTTTAAAAAGGGGATAAATAAAAATATCTAATACAATTACTAAAATAAGGTCTAACTGTGTAAATAAACTGAAACATTCAATGTATAATTTTTTAAGGAAATTTGAGGTTTCTAATTTGAGGTTTACGTAGATGCATGAGGATCATCATAATTTATGTCCATGACTCTCTTCACTGTGATAACATTTTACGAGACCTTTTCTTTGTTTGGATGTTGTATGTTGATAGATGGGTGGGCATTAGCTAGAATTCCGCTTGCATGACACATGTAGAAGGAATTTTCATGATATAATAGGCTTGAAAGGGGCACCCAGGCTGTTGGGTGAATAGTTGTGCACTGTCTTCTCTTGTATTAGTCAGTGTTATCTCCTAATTGGAAAAAAGTGGATATAGTGACCAGTTTGAGGAGGACATGGCTGCTTGATTGATGTCCAATGTTGTAGGCTTCTAGTCTTCTCTTGTGGTCATATCTCCCAGCAGCGGAATTCTGGATGCAGGTGTAAAATTTATATATTCTCATGTAATCATTAGGTAAATTACATTTACATTTTTAGAAAGGAGTCAATAAAAAAAGGTGAATGGAATTAAAATAAATTATTTTAAACTCATTACTTATCACTTTGTGGTATTTAGAAGGTAAACTAGTTAAAAGTAGCACTTTTTTACATTTAACAAGTTCCTGTGAAATCTCCCTTTTTAAGTGACAAATTTCTGAGATGCTAAAATAATGTGATAAAGTAACATCTTGATGATCACATATTCTCATCACCTGGAGGGAATATTCTTGCTTTTTTTATGGGTACAGAACAATGTATCACGAACTGAGGATTTTTTTAGCACAATCAGTCATCTTCTTCAGGCGTTTCTCATGCACGATTTTTTGAGAAAATCCCTCTGCTAATTTTTGGAGCAGGTTTTGATGCCCTTTTTTTTAAGCTAAAACAAAGAGTAAATCCAAAACTAATGTAAAACCATTCATATCAGTTTGTGGATCAGTGGACCCATGTTGTCATATTCGGTGGAGGTCCAAAGATTATTGATGAGCTGTTCCAATCAGGTTTGGAGGGTGTTTGGCCAAACATTGATTAAAGGTTCGCTTCAGGTAACAATCCTGAACCAAACTCGAAAACCTATGATTGGTGCTGGCGTCAATTACGTGTTAGCCCTTGAAATGCCACTGGCAAAGCCTGCAACCGATTGAAGGGTGATTTCTGCCAAAACTGATTGCAGGTGTTACCGGAAGGTGTGAGCCAGAACGGCAAACACAAGTTTCTGGTTGAAGTCCAGAACATGGACCCGCACATGCCTACCGAAGATCCTGTGACTATAACTGGGGTAATATTTTTTTTTTCCAAGTATACTACTAGCATAGGTCACAGAAGAGAAAATTATTTAGGGGACATGACATACATAAATTCATGTTTTAAAACTCCCATGGCGGCTGCGATTATGTGTGATAAGCATGGATTGGGGGTTCCTTAAACTTGACTATCCCAGGCAAAATATGACTCTTCTTATCTCATTTATATAAAACTTTGGAGATTGCTTTTTTTTGTAAGTTTTCCCCTCCCACACACATTGATTGACAACTCACATTGAATACAAATTAATACAAAAAAAAGTCAGCGTGTGTGGGTGGGAATGCAGGACCCTAAGGCTTTACCCATAAGGTCTGCAGCTAATTGCTAAATGCAGCAGAGGAGACCTGACAAAGTTTCTTAAAATATGACCTGTCGTAGAATGAATGGGGGTTTGTGAGTTAACCTAGTTGGAAATGATTGTGGTTACACCTGCCCATTAGTACCTAGAAAATCACCAAAATGTATGTGACATGATAAGAGGTAAATCCCGATCACCCTCCTTTCCCGGCGCACATACGCACCAGTCTGTAATAAGTATTACTGTACAGTATTTCTGGAACATGATGGCGGGGGAGGGGACAATTAGACAAGGGTATCTATTCCTTCTTTATTGTATTTTTCAGTTTCTGAAATATCTTGAATTCTCAGAAGTTTTGCCAGGAAATAAAACCCAGCAGTTGGAGATTTAGCTGTAATCTGATCCTAATAATGAGATGACAGGTACCAGCAATTATTCTGGGGAGCTGTTTTTCAAGCATGTCTCAAGAATTCTCGAGTTCTATTCCCAGAAGAGTTTATTAGAAAAGAAAAAGCTTTTTTTCTGCCTCTAGAATCAATATATCAGATATGGTTATGGAAAGATGATTTGAAAGGTGTATTCTCAATTACTTTAGCTGATATGGAAATCTTTAGAATTACCCCATAAATACATATCTATGTCGGCTCTTCTGATTTTAAAGAGACATACGACTCTACCTACTGGTGCTTTCACTGAATTATAGAATTTCCTTTTTTTATTCACTACCCTATTTATTGTTAACCTATATCTCAGTAGTATTCTATTGGTATAGTAATTGTTTTCCATAGATCTGTGCTACATATGGATAGTAATTACAGTGTAACCATCCTATATTTTATTTAAAAAAATACATTATATTACTGTTACTGTTCATCACATGTGAGCATCAAGTTGTTCTTCCTGTACTTCCTGGTTGTCTAACATAATAACAGAACTAAAGTGAAAAATAGAGCTTAAAGGAAATCAACCACTTAAAAAAACAAGAAACCATTTAAGGATACTCTCCTTTGCTCCTCGTCATTCCGGTCCCGGTGCTGTCCTCCTCGGGGATCATCTAGAAAAGAAAGTTATAAAAAGCAGCACGGGGCTGCTAATTATCCACACCACCACACCTCCCTCTAGAGTGATGTTATCTCCCTTTCCCATTCAGAGGGAGTTATGGGGCTTGCATAATTAGCAGCCCGGAGCGCCGGACATCTTGTCCCCGTGCTCTCTGCTGCCAATTATAACTTTCTTTTCTAGGCGTGTCATTGGGATGAAGATGAGTGCAGGTGAGAATCCTCAAATGGTTTCTTGTTTTTTTAAATGGTTTATTTCCTTTGAAGCCAAAAAAAAGTCTAAAAAACAAAAGAAAAAGTCTCAAATGGGACAAAAAAGTCTCCAGAAGTAGTAAAAGAAACTTGACAGCATGGTCATAAATCTCCCCCCAAGGTGTTGTTAAATCAGTTAAAACCACTTATAGATAGAATTCACCAGGAAAAACTCGGTAAACGCTGAACATGCAATGTTTACATGGCTTGACTCAACCAGAATCGGATCTTCTCTTATATAAAGAGGGATAGGAAGGATTACATAAAGGGACCTTCCTACATGATTTATGAATATATGGACAAGGGGTGGTCTTGGATAGACAACCACCTTAATTAGAAACTGATAGGGTTAACAGTATCCATAGAAAGTTTCATCCATCTTCCGAGTCAAGGCTCATATCGTCCTGCAATACATCACAATGGTGTTGTAATGGAAATAAATAATAAATTTTCCAAGGATGTTAGAGTAATTCTCCCGTTTACATCTTTCCAGCGTATGACTTTTGACATCTTCAGTTGTTCTTGTACAATGATACTATCAGTTTTCCGGTTATCTCCTGAAAAATGACGACCGCTGACCACAAATGAGCAAGACCACAAACAGATGTGAACGGTCTACAGACTGCTCTGGGTTTTACAGTCAGGACCTTAATCTCTTAAGACATTTCTGAATTTTAATGCAAAGCATGCGTCCTATTCTTACCCTCTAACAGCTGACACTGTTTGCGCTGAATGTTAAAGCTGACTATGGGAGTTACACTCAGCGTCTGCTTTATACGCACTGACATATGAATACAATCCTAGCCTAAGATTGCATACTTTGTTTAATGGCCCTTACGTCTAATCCGCATGAAGGCTTTGTCTTCTTCTAGAATGAGCCATTATATCTTGGAAGGACCACATCCAATAACATGTCCAGGAATTTTATAGCATAGGGCAGATTTATTGGAAAGATATTTGGGCCAGTTCAGTTCTTGGCAAGTGGACAGCAGTTCTCATAGAAACATCTGCTGAAATTTGTACATTTTGGCAAGTAAGTTGCGTTCTATCCAGAAAAGAAGAAGTGGAAGTGAGTCCGGGAGATGTGGTGCAGAGATAAAAAGGAGCCATTTCTAATATGAACTCATGCTCTTTTTCCAACCACTAACTTTGCAGTACAAGATAACACAATGTGAGAGATTACCTTGACAGCTCTACAACATAATTTACATTTTATTGGGTTGAGTGTGGGTCAGGGAGTTAAAGGTTTTCAAGTGCTGTCAAGCAAGATCGTCAGCGTAATCTCCAGTGTTGGATTACACTTTAGAATCCCATTTTCAGTTTCATTGTTACTCTTCCAGCACGACTTAAAGTAAATCTCCACTTGGATTTGACCAAGTGTAACATCCTCACAATACTCTTACATCATCTCCAAAGATTATGATGAAAAATTTTTATATATCTAAAATATTATCAGTTCCATCTGACCTCGCAAATTCATTTTCTTGCTTGAAATGGGAGATTTTTTTCCTCTTGTGCTTGGCCATACAGTTGGGCACGAGGCAAATCCTTTGTCCACCTCATGTTCTTCTTGTAGGATATGACTCATTTTAAAGGTCTCTGGATGTTTTTACTGTTGACTATTGCAGTAATAAAAAAAGAGGTAGTCTCGGTTTAAAAAAATCACATCTATATACCCTTTCTTTATACCCATGGGTGGCTTATCCATAAAGTATGCAATTATTTGGGGGCACTGGAGATCAGGCAGGCCCTACAGAGTGGTGGGAAGTAGCCAAAGTTCCTGGACCAGTCATAAGAAATGCAGTCAGTTTGAGGAGTTGCGGCATGCTAACCCCTTTCCTTCCAGAATGCTGTAAATTGTATCAGCATCCACAGACTGCCAATACAGTTTAAAGCAACAGCAAATCAAAGAGCAATAGATCTCATGCTCTGTCATATGGAGCAGTTTTGTGAATTAGAAGGGTTCCCACAGAAATAGCTTTGTGGGAGCACTCATAAAAGATAAATATGTCTATAAATACACCCCATATGGACATCATAAAGGGAAATATTTTGTTAGAAATGCATTGGTCACTACATGGGGAATGAGTGGCCATGTGAAGCATCAGCCAGTGATCAACACTGAAAACTTTCTACTTTAGAGGGACCATAACAAGTAAAATAACCAAAAACATAGGAGAGAGACTAAGGACATGTAGCTCCAGATAACTTTGAAGATTTATTAGATGCATCAATGGCAGTGGCATAACTTGAAGATGATGGGCCAAAGTTTGTGTCAGGCCCCGACTATAATGTATGGTTTATAGTGATAGTCTTCTCATATGGGAAATTGACACCTTATGGGCTACTAAGTCTCTTCGAGCTAATTGCGACTGAAACCCCCTCTGCACCAAATCAAATTATGCCCCTGATCAATGGCCATTGTCTATCTTAAATCGCCCCTTTGAGCTTTTGTGCCTATAGTTGATGGTTTCTATTAATGGTTACCTTTCAAGTGACAGTTTTGGAAATTTTTCATGAATATTAAAATGCTTCATACAAAAGGGGTTTCATTTTTGGATACATTTTCGATTTGGATTTGGAAATGTGGACTGATGATTTGCCAGTGTTTTGACTATAGTAGACTGTTCTATGATGAAAGAATTTTGGACCACAGCCCAAAAGTCTAAATCACCAAACCATCCATCGGTCTAGTTGCTAAGCTGTACGCTACCAATTTTTAAAAACAATCCTTATTGTTCCTCCTAATAACTACAACTCTAATAGCTAGGAATCGTTCTACAACTCAAACTTGTGAAAACGGTGACTGCAAGTAAATTGGTCAGACAGACAGTGATGTGAAGCAGACCCGTCAAACTGTGAAGTGTGAATGATACCAACACTTATTACTGTTTTGTTACACAATTAGCGAGACCTGTAATAAAACAGGTGGGAAACCACAAGGGCATTCCCCATCTTCTCTACAATAAACAACATTTGTGGAGCGCTTTTCTCATATGTCAAAAACCATTTATTTTTCTATGTAATGTCTTAGTATTGATCGCCACTTAGATTTGTTTTTTTCTGAAGTGGCGCTTATTTATCTTTTAACTAGACGCTTGTGGCTTACTTTCTGTTGAAAAAACTGTCACAAAAAAAGTCATCAAGCCAAATGGGGGATATAATAAAGGCTGTGGATGATTTAAGGTATTTGCTCCAGGGTCTGTTACCTTATCTCCCTTTAGAGTGTTCCTGCATGTAAAATCCCTGTTTCACTGTTTTAACCAATAATAACTAAAAATCTTATTTTAAAAATTTATTTTTGTAGAACTACAAATAAAATAGGGAAATATATACGTAATTGTTGAATAATTTTTTTTAGAATGCAAGTGAACACAAGAAATATTGTGATATATCTCATCAGGGGAAAGGTCTTCTTTCTCTTCTTACTTTGGCTTTTTATCATCCTCCTCTAACTCTGAAAACTATGCTGAATATCATCTTACCAGCAAGTATAAGTATAGAGATTTACACAGTGCAATAGATATAACACATGACTCTAAAGACTATTGGTACAAATAAGGAGAAATTTGTTATAGTAATAAATAATTAAAATTGGAGAACTTGCAGTATCGCCTGGTGTCCAAACTGATCATTGGATGAAACAGTAAAGAATTGGGAGGGTAAAAAGGCCAGTTACGACAGAAGCGCTGTTCAATGATGTCTTTTATTAAAGTAAAAGGTGGTGGACAACGCATTTCGGGAACGCACCGTTAATTCCATGAGGTACAAGTTACAACGTTTCAAAGTGGATCTTTAGCCGAGTATAATTGAACAACACACCTGTCATACCTGACCTTTTCGCCCTACCAATTCTTCACAATCTTTCCAGCATGACTGACAGAAGACTGACAGTGGATTCAGACTATCTGTAGGATCTATGAAAAGGGCAAGAAGTATCAGGTACTAGGTCTTTACCCACCAGAACACAGGCATCAGCAAATTATAAACAGAGACTTTAGCAAAAGGTGGTGCAAGTATTTTTTTAAACCACCTATCCCAGCTAATGAATATTAGAATGCTTGGATGTGACACCTGACCCCCAAATATCAGCTGTTTAGAGTGACAATGAAGCCACAAAGCTCATCAAACTCAGTACCCTCCATCAACAGCTGATGGGAAGGAGGCAGTTGTCAAATCAAACACCAGTCTATCTAATCTTTGAGTATTAATCAAGGTTAAGTGATCAATAAGAGATTTATGAATGCCCCCTTTAAGTTTTAAAAAAAAACTTGAAAAAATAGAGAAACTAGAATGGAAACAATAAAAATAAATGCAGAATGCAGTAATTGAATTCATTCTCTAATGATGATTATGTAATAAATAATATATGCATTAATATTAGTATGTGGAAAGGAATTGTAGCATGTAACAGGATGGAAAAAATAGATGGGGTCCTCATCTTTTACAGTAGTCTCTGTTAGAAAAATGTAACAAGAATTGTTAGCAAATTAGTACATTCACAGATCATATAATATGGTTCTGTTCATCCGGCTCAGTGCCTATTGGTAAATCGGTCTCATAGAAGAACAGAACAATTGTTCCAGAAATAACGGAGTGCAACGCCAGGCAAACACTGAAAGAACATCAGAAAAATGTAACTTGAGCGTAAAAAATACCGGCCGGTCATGCCAATATTTCTTGGAACCGCTACAAATATAAACTGATGTAACTGGTTCTGACAATGGTCATGTAACCGTTTGGCTACCGTTGTGCAGCTCTCTGTGTTCTATCATTAGAGAATGAATATTGTCCAATCTGGAAGTGATATACAATTGTGTAAATTTGTTAATGTGTCAATGAAATTACAACTAATACAATGATTGTGTGTGGTTGGAAACCTGGAAAAAATGTAGTTACGGTAGTTCCTCTCAATAATACAAAATCTTCTACAACGTCTAGGCGGTGTCTTCATTTGTGGTCAATTGGCCCTCCAAAGTACCTGTACCTGTGAGTGGTTGTTATCTCCACAGCCTTAAGCCATCCCTGTTTTATACTGTTTTCTGATAATTTAATATAACAATGTCATAAAGCATAATTTAATTTCTTTACCAAGTGAAGGTCCAATAACCAGGACTCTCTCCAAAAATAAAAATGTGAGTGTATTAAATGTCCCATTTTATGAACCTCATTTAATTACAGATGAGGTTATCCATATTAAATATTAATAATCTGTCCTTAGGATTGGTTAGCAAAATGGTGGAGGCCCAACACTAGCACCACCTCTTGATCCATTTTTTGAAAAGACTCCAATATTTGCATCTGCAGTTTTTTGAAGAAGATGCAGTGCTCACACGGGCACCACTGACCATTCAAGTATGATAGTTATTCGGGCACCACTGGCCATTCAAGTATGATAGTTATTCGGGCACCACTGGCCATTCAAGTATGATAGTTATTCAGGTTTTGATTATAGGAATTATTTCTATTGATGAGCTATTTGACTGACATCTGTATAACTAGAACCCTACATGAGTATTTAGCTTGGAACAGACTATATTTCTTCTGAAGGGTAAAGGTTCATCATCGATACCTCAAAATCCCACTATTCTCCATCATTTTTTTGTCAAGGGAGAGTAGTGTGACACCCACACCCTTAAACCAAAGGTTATTATCTGTTTAAGAGTTTTTCTTATAGGTATTTGATCCTTTTAGGTATTGACAATCAGCCCAGCGGCTTAGATTTTTCCATGTACAACCAGTGTATTCCTATTAAAAGTATTTAAGATAGTTTCCCATTGCACAAGCAGTTGTCTAAATGTTGAACTGAATTCCTTGGTAGATCCTGCGCAGACCTGGTTTAAAGGGATAGGAGTTGGGAATGTTGTGTCTTGTCAGAGACTTGCTGGGGAATGCAAGCACAACATGGGGTTGGTTTCCCCTACTAGAACATTATTGTCTAGATGCATATACAAGTCTTTTACTTCTGCTAGACCATAACTAAAAACCAAGTCACAGCAAGAGGCAGGTTGCCTATGGTAGACCACAACTTATAGAGGAGCTACAACAAGAGCTAGGTGACTCCTACTAGACCATATTTTATAGCAGATCCCCAACAAGAGGTTGGTTACGCCTACTAGACCATAACTTATTGTAGATCCCCAACAAGAGGTAGGTTACGCCTACTAGACCATAACTTATTGTAGATCCCCAATAAGAGGTAGGTCACTCCTACAAGACCATAACTTAGAGAAGTACCACTCTTACAAGTAGGTTACTCCTGCTAGACCATAACTTATAGACAATCATAACACAAAGTAAGTTACTCCTGCTAGACCATAACCAGTAACAGATCCTCAACTAGAGATATGCCACTCCTACTAGACCATAATTCCTATCAGAACCACAACTACAGGTACGATTCCACTAGTACATCATAAAGTATCTTCCTTTGTAGGTATGCAGTATGTTGTGCAGTGAATGTTTTTACAAGTGTTGACGTGCAATCTTTGTCGTGCTCTCTCCTTGTATATGTAAGCAGTTCAGAAGGTGACCCAGGTCTGCCAATCAAGATGGTGTTTGTCATGCCGTGACTTTTTGGGGTCTTGCCTAAAAGAAATAGACCTGATTGACAGCTTTGTGTCCCCTGAGATTTTTCATAGCCACCAACTATGGCAGGTTTCAGTGACTGAGGTGTGATGGGCCGGGGTGGCGTTCATAGTTAAAATAACAACAGTTCCTCTGCCTGAAGGGAACGTCCACATGTGCAGATGTAGCCGAGCTAAATTTGACATTTAACTCTTTAGAACTCTATTGCTTTTGCATTTTGATTAAAGATCAAGCACATATACACATGATACGGTGCAAATGACAACCTGCTACATCTGGCTTTTATTATTAGAACTTTTTTTTTAATCAATGTGATGACTATTTACGAGACTTGGACCATCTTGAGGTGCAATTAAATAAAAGTTACCAAACATGCATTTCATTACACGAGTTGTTAATACATACAACACAAATAGTAATTTGTTGATTTATTGCATTTAATCTCCGTAACAGGAAATGGAGATCATAAACAATCGGCTGCTACTTCCTAACATATCGCTAATGGTCTTTTTTATTAAAATTTTAAAGCTGGAAATTTTGACTTAATTTCCTCTTGCACTTCCTTCCTTTCAAGTTTCTTGTTACAGATATTTTTTTTCTTTCCCCCTCGGTGACAAAGACTTAATTTACTCCATATACTTCCATAGCATGGAGATAGGGCAGACTTCACTATGACCTCTGAAGTGTAAAGTATCCTTATATACTCTGGAATATCCATAAGGAGGTTGGAGAATGAGTCAGAGAGAGTGAAGTCCCTTTGAGAGGCCAAGTATGGTTGAAAGAGATGGAGAGAAACTAAGAGTATATAAAAACCAAATAAACAGCAATGCAATAAATATAAATTATTGCAAAAAAATTTTTGGCCCCAGTGACAATTGGCGTTTAAACATTTTTTGCTGTAATGGGACCAAGGATTATCAATAAAGCTTCATTACAGACACCTTACAGCTGATCATTGCAATCTGGGACTATAGTAAAGCATTCAGAAAGCTTCACCAGAGGTCAGAGGGGTCTGTCTGTAACTATGGGTTGTCTGTAAGTTGGGTGTACTTAAGTAGGGGACCGCCTGTATATATATATATATATATATATATATATATATATATTTATATTTATATATGAGAATACAGTTCAGTAATCTGTTAGCTGCTACTATTGGATCTACAAAGTACATAAGATTTTTAGTACATAACAGAAGTAATATAATAATCACAATAATATGTTAATAATAATAAGAAGAAGATCAATAATAGTACGAATTGCAATATTAATAAAAACAAGAAAATAATAAAATATTAATATAATAACAATATAATAATAATAGTAATAATAATAACAATAATAATAATAACAATAATAATATAAAAATAATAGCATATTGGATATTTTTGCCTTTATATGGGCTTATTGGCTAGGTTGGATTTGATGGAACTATGGGGGAGCTTTATGACTACATTTCTTCTAAATGTTAGAACAAAAAAGTTGCTGATTTTTTGTGACTTTTCCACATTTGCATCGCAACATGTGGTTCTCTATTTTTCAATGGATTCTTTTTATTTATCTAACAAATCCAGCTGTTTAGACTCAAGTTAGATGTATTCGCCAACTGGGACTTTTTCAAAAGTTACCAAAAAAGTTGCAGTGGTCTGTCTAATTTTACCACCTTGAAAAAAATTTCAGGTAAAAAAAAAAGTTTATTTTAGACAGCAATGTAAAAATGCAGCAAAAAAAAACATTTTGGATCTAAAATGCTTTATTTAGAAACATCAAAATTTGTGCAAATTTTGACAAATGGACAGCACTGCGGATTGCAATTCTTTTTTTTTTCGGCTTCACTGTCTTTCGGCTTCAAGATGCAGGCAAAAGTCACATCCACCACACCAGGGAGCAATGTTAGACTAACAGGCACAGATGCAAACTAAAGACAAATAAAGACAAATAAGACTAATACACTGGACAAAAACAGAGATAGACAACTAGAAAACTAAAAAGAGAAAAGATAAATATCCACTTATGTCTATTTTTAACCACAGGTACTTTGATAAATTTATATAAAATTACTATTTGTGCAATTCTCTATTATTTTGTGCTTCCTTTCTTGTAAAACTACTATGGTAGCAAATTTACTACAGCCTGAAGCTTGCAGGGAATGCAGTATGGTACAGCTAGGGAATATGAAAAGAACCTACAAGTTTGTTACAATTGTATCCAGCCCAGCTATCCCTTGTGGACTTAATATAATAACAGCATAGATTGTAAGCTCTTGGGAGCAGGGTCCTCACTTTTATTGTCTCATCTGACCATGTTATTACTCTGTAATGTCTTATTTTATTTGTGTATGTACCCCATGATCTATAAAGAGCGGCAGAATATAAAGGTTAATTATGATTATAAACAGTAGAAGTCTCTCTCTCGTCATGGTATTGTGCTGAAATATCAGAGTAGCAATGGTTTCACACTGTATTTTACTATTTCTATTTACCTTAGTAGTGGATTGGACCATAACACCATCCTACACAGTGATGGGATGCAGGTTCATTTGGACAGGCTGTTTAGGGAAGAACAGGATGAAGACCTGCATTTTCCTGTTTGTTTTAAACTGTATCAGTGTCTTTAGGGTGTAAATGCGGTTTATTGTTATGGCAAAGCATAGAGCATAAAACTCTCTACACTCACCGGCCACTTTATTAGGTACACCATGCTAGTAACGGGTTGGACCCCCTTTTGCCCACAGAACTGCCTCAATTCTTCGTGGCATAGATACAACAAGGTGCTGGAAGCTCCTCAGAGATTTTGGTCCATATTGACATGATGGCATCACACAGTTGCCGCAGATTTGTCGGCTGCACATCCATGATGCGAATCTCCCGTTCCACCACAACCCAAAGATGCTCTATTGGATTGAGATCTGGTGACTGTGGAGGCCATTTGAGTACAGTGAACTCATTGTCATGTTCAAGAAACAAGTCTGAGATGATTCCAGCTTTATGACATGGCGCATTATCCTGCTGAAAGTAGCCATCAGATGTTGGGTACATTGTGGTCATAAAGGGATGGACATGGTCAGCAACAATACTCAGGTAGGCTGTGGCGCTGCAATGATGTTTAATTGGTACCAAGGGGCCCAAAGAGTGCCAAGAAAATATTCCCCACACCATGACACCACCACCACCAGCCTGAACCGTTGATACAAGGCAGGATGGATCCATGCTTTCATGTTGTTGACGCCAAATTCTGACCCTACCATCCATATGTCGCAGCAGAAATCGAAACTCATCAGACCAGGCAACGTTATTCTAATCTTCTACTGTCCAATTTCGATGAGCTTGTGCAAATTGTAGCCTCAGTTTCCTGTTCTTAGCTGAAAGGAGTGGTCTTCTGCTGCTGTAGCCCATCTGCCTCAAAGTTCGATGTACTGTGCGTTCAGAGATGCTCTTCTGCCTACCTTGGTTGTAACGGGTGGCGATTTGAGTCACTGTTGCCTTGCTATCAGCTCGAACCAGTCTGCCCATTCTCCTCTGACCTCTGGCATCAACAAGGCATTTCCGCCCACAGAACTGCCGCTCACTGGATGTTTTTTCTTTTTCGGACTATTCTCTGTAAACCCTAGAGATGGTTGTGCGTGAAAATCCCAGTAGATCAGCAGTTTCTGAAATACTCAGACCAGCCCTTCTGGCACCAACAACCATGCCACGTTCGAAGGCACTCAAATCACCTTTCTTCCCCATACTGATGCTCGGTTTGAACTGCAGGAGATTGTCTTGACCATGTCTACATGCCTAAATGCACTGAGTTGCCGCCATGTGATTGGCTGATTAGAAATTAAGTGTTAACGAGCAGTTGGACAGGTGTACCTAATAAAGTGGCCGGTGAGTGTATGCTGCCATTTGGATGGAGTAGGCATGGGGACTCCAAAATGCAAAATCCAACCTTGGTTTTAAGGACTTCTACCTTCAGAATTTTTTTCCAAAGAGAAAAAAGAAATTTTAAAATTTAAAGAGGTTGTCCGAGACCTAAAAAAACATCCCCTCCCATTACCATATCCGAGCACTATATCAGGCTGGTGTTCTGTGCCCCTGTAAACAAACAGGGGAATGGCCCGGACACTGGGCGTGACCACAGAGGTAAGTACATGTTTATTTTTTTAAGCAGCCCCATCCCTGCTACATTGCAGTTTTTTTAAAGTGCTCCAACCTACGTCACCGGAGAAACTCTAAGAACCTTCATTCACACGTCTAGTCCCATCTAGTGCTTCCTGGTCCCCCCTGTTTTGATTGCAGAGAGCCAATGACATCAGAGTCCAGGCAAGACTGGGTAAGTGATGGCGAGTGATAAGCCGAGGCGCTCAAAAGCGTTCAGGTGATGTAAGCCTGAGCGCCTCTAATTTGCATAATTTTTAAAACTTTTTCAGATGTTCTGAATTATTCTAAGAGATGTTTAGAACCTATGGAATTCTAAGAAACATGTGGGTAGGACTAGTCTACCATCTGATGATGTATGCCCTTTATTTCTTTTGGCCTCTATTATTTTGTATGACTAACATATTGTTCAGTACCCCCCATTGAAAACACATAATGGCTATGTGTAGAGTTTATTTATTCTGAAATGGTGCATAGCAGACAGTATAGCTGATAGGAGTTTATCCACGCTGCATACAGTTTTGGCACACTTGTGCATATAATCATTGTCGAACAACAGAGTCGCGGTCCGTTGCTTGCGGCCCATGCGTCATTGGTCTGCCACATGCTGATTAATGCAATAAAAATTGCTCAAGCCACAGCTTAGGCGGTAGGTTCACACACAGGGCCGTCAAAACCAACTCAAGCCCTTAGAAATGAATTTGTCTGATTGTTATCCATTGAATGATTGGCTAATACATGTATAAAGACAACGTTTGTAGGGCTGAGGGCTAAGTCTGTGATAGTATCCAACAAGCAGAGATCCTAAAAATATCAAGAAACTGAATCACACATGACATAAAATTTAATAACTTTTCATTAACCAGTGATTCAGCTTTATTAACATAACCAGAAAACCGCTTTAAGAGTCTCCAACCGGATGGCACAATGGAGACATCTGGCATGTAGGCTGCCCGCTCATTCCTATTAATTAGTCTCACTTTCAGTTTTTACGAGCTCTATTGCATGTCAATATATACAATATTATCAGCCTCATATGGTTCTATAGAATCTATAGGTTCTATAGTGCTTTCTTTTACGGCTTCTTAAGTTCCCCTGCACATTTGTCCGCTAGAGAAAGCCGGTGATTGCCTGTGAAGTCCTATGTTAGATCTCATCAGTGTATTTATGACATGGAAGTGCTTTGTTTACCGGCTTGAGTCGATGACATGATGTTTCACTTTACTGCTTCCTGCTGTGACAAGTTTAAGACTCTTATTGAGACAGGTCTCTTTTTAACACATCGGCTCCGCGAGAGAGAAAGGAGACTCTGGGAGCAGATTTTTTTTTTTGGAATTGCAGCTTTGGTAATCTGCTTCAGTGAGGATTGATGCCGACTGCCAGCTCCCAGTATGAGACAGCCAAACTCATGACTATGATGGATGACTTCACGTTGGAAATTGTCAGCTGAGAATGGCAGACTAGAAAGGAATGGCTTACACATCCGCTGAGCTTTCACTAGGATTCCCCAATGGGGACTGCACTTAAAAAAATACTGGCAAGTCACAAGATGGGAGCAAACAAATATGTTTCTTACAATAATGTTTTTATTTGAAATGTTGAGAGGATATTGTGGACTTGTCTAAATAAATGAAAGTTTTTAGAGTGGTCAAAAAGAAGAGATTACAGGAAAGTCACTTATATATTAGTATTCTTTCTGGGACAATTAGTTTTCATGGGTTAAAATGAATTATAATATGGTTTAAAGATGAGTATATCCAACATCTCTGTGGGTGGAGCATATTTTATTGAAAATTTTTATACTCAGACAGTTTAATGTATGGATATGTTATGGATAGGATAGATAGATAGGAATAGATAAAGCCGGCCAGCACTCCAGACTTCCAAAAAATTCAAAGAAGTGAATTGTTTATTGAAGCAGTGGTGACTTTTGGGTGTGAACCACCTTCATCAAGCCTGATCATGCCAGGATCCATAGAGGCTTTGCACCCTCTCTGTTGAGGTTCTTCTCCCGCTGTGCGGACTTTTTCATCATCACTAGATAGATAGATAGATAGATAGATAGACAGATAGATAAAAGGAAGTCCAAGGCAGCACTGTGTCAGGAAGAGTTAGGTTGGGTGCAAAGTCCTAAACCTTGTTAGATAATTATAGTTAAGCAGGCACAATTCACAATTCTGTGAAACTCCAAGGTGAGGATTTATTTCAACAACCCTGTGAAGGTGTAGTACAGCAAAACTTCACCATTTTGAAAAAAATGCTCAACCTGGTAATGGAGATGACCAAGTACGGTACTAGGCAATCTCCGTCAGCTTCAGAGAGATGAACGGGGAAGTCCGGAAATCTAAGGGGGTACATCTCTCTTTATCTCTAGGGGTCTCATCATTTTCGGGGGAAACGCCCTTTGAAGGATATTTGGATATAAAGTGAATTAATAAAGTTTTTTGGTCAGCACTACTAAGTGAACAATCTGCCATACTGACATACAGTAATATTAATACTACTAATAGTAAGAATAACTCTGCAATCTTAATAATTATCCTTATTATAAGGGCGGGTAGTCACAGTGTTCTTGGATCTCATTTGAAATAACCGGAGTGCTTCAAAATCCATCCCAAAACGTGACTTTCTATCCTTAGCAGAAAGCTGAGCATGAGCTTCAGTTCATTCCATGCACATGGGGAGGACACTGGTACAAGTGGACTTTTGCCCAGTGCAGCTTAGCTCACAGAAAAAAAGGGCAACCCCCTTTAAATGAATAGGGTCAATTTTTGTTAACTTTATTAGCATTATTGTCAGTAGTGGAATATAAGATAGGTGGTTTGGGCAGAAACACAGGGCTCAAGCCTTCTAGGGGGCACATAATCACCCAAACCATCTGCTAAATTTTAACCTTCACCCATGAAATCCTAGTGCATCTGTTCATGTATGTACACACGAACCATTTCAGGGCCTTTGAAGGTCCTCCAAAGGTCCTCAAACCACATAGAAAACAGGCAGAAGGGACTCATCCTCCATTCCCCAAGAAGCATGATTCTAGTACCATATGTAAAACGTTGTAGGGGCTATAATATTCATACAGCCCAGGGCCCATGCCAGTATTATTTCACCCCTGATTATTATCAATACAACAACTTAATCATATTTATAATTAGTATTATCAAATATACTTAAATATAATTATAATTATTATTATTTTTACGCAATCAGGTTTTTACCATAGGGTTGTACACCAGGCTATTTATTTCGTACATTAATAATATTATTTTTAAGAGGCAAAACCTTTGGATTTTGCTCCTGCCCTGGATGTACACTTGCAATTTATGTCTTTATTATGAAACATTTTAGTAATAGATTCTTGTAACAAAAAATTCCCTGACCGGAGAACCTAATGGTAGCGTTGAGTTTTCTCTATACATTACACATATAGCTTATCTTACCACATATATTCCCTGCCATTCATTCCGGTGACAGTCCTGCAGCTCTACATAGTGGGGTGCATTGTGCGGAGATTGATGTGATGTGAAAATCTACATCTGTGTAATGATTTCTGCAAGCGGCTCAGTAACAGTCATTTTAATAGCATTTCCAATTGACATACAACTTCTTTATTAAACGCTCGGTAGCAGGAAACACATATTAAAGTGACTGGCCAAGGAAATATGTTGAGGAAATGTAAGTTGATTTACTCTTTAGCCTCTGCATTGGGTTGAAAATTAGTAAAACACCTGAAAGAGATGTTTATTTTAATTTCTCCAAAAATAATAAAGCATAAAAATCATGTCATGTGGAAGATGGAATTATGGCAGGGATTGGAATCGGAGAATGTGATGACTGACATGAACCACAGCACAATATTATATTTTATTTCATACATTATATGATCTCGCCAACCGGAGAACTAGATGATCCTCTACTGGCCTAAGTGCCGATACAATATAGTAGTCAGTATCGGATTGGGGTATGATGGGCCGACCAGAGGTGATGATTTGGAACTCCAACCGTCCATCCATAAAATTCCCATATAGGATGTATCATCAATAACATCTAATAATCCATAATATTTGTGAATAAACCTGTAAGAAATAGACCAAAGTGAAGGGATCTTCAGATCTTTGAGACCTTTGAGGCCTACCAGAGCATTTTGGTGGACTAGTCCAAATGTGATCTAAAGTTGACCACTTATTCTAATATAGTATAAGGCTTGTGAGTAAAATGATAATAGGGTCTACAGTCCAAATACAGTACAGTTTTTTTCGGACTATAAGTCACACCGGATTATAAGGCGCACCATCAATAAATGCCTGCTGAAACATCTAGGTTCATATATAAGGCGCACCGGATTATAAGGCGCACCTGATTATAAGGATGAATGACCAGCAGGTGGCAGACCTGTGCACAGTTCAAGGCAGCTGTTGTCTGTAAGTACGGTTCATAAATAAGGCGCACTGGACTATAAGGCGCACCTTTGATTTCTGTGAAAGGATTTTTTGTGTGCCTTATAGTCCGAAAAATACGGTAAATGTTCTGTACAGGTGAAGGGTGAGCCCTAGCATCTTGTCCACTAGGGGGCATGTCCTGTGGACTCCAGCTAGAAGTTAGAATTCGGTGTTCGGTTCACAATTCATGGATCATTATCCCCATTGATTGCATGTGTTTACTCTTATGCTACTGGCAAATCGTCCATTTTCATCGCTATCCGTGATGTCATCGCTCATGTGGCACCGATATTTAAATGCCACCGGAGACTTTGCCATAAGCATTTAAAGGGTAATACCAACAATCAGTGCCAGCAACAATTGTGGCTGTTACAATTAACGGTGAGCTGCTGGTATCAGAACAGAACTGGACCGAACCCACACTCTAGCCCTAGACCAACATTGTTGGTCTCCCATAACTCTAGAACGTATAGACGGCTACTGTATTGAATTTAATGTAAAGGTTTACAGTCCATTCCATTGCTTAAGTGCCCATAGAAGATTATACTTAGGATGGGACCCATTTCCTTTCGAATAATAACTGAATGTGATCAGGATCGTCTGCATCAAAATCCACATTTAAGCAAATTCATCAAGCCAGATTTGCTTGTGGTTTTAGAAATTTTAGAGAGAAGTTAAACATTCATTTTTGGGAAATCTACATAAAATCTACAGTAGAATCAATTTACAACAAAATGAACAGGTGGTGGATTCATGTTAATGTTTCACTCCGTAAACTTTGCTGCATTTTGATACACTGGCATTTTTACTGGACATTACTACGAAGTATATCGATGAATCTAGTCTATATTAAATAACAATCTCTACCCAGTCACATTATGACAACATAAAAGTGAAATGTGGTGCTATATTGGGTGCGTCTTTTTACAATTTTCCAAAAATGTTAAAGAGTTTTTCCCTTTATAATTTCCAAGTTGTTAGGGAATGCCATTGTGTCATCAATGGTGTAGTCCAATCTTTAAAGGAAACCTACCATTTGATTTCATGCATCATGAACCAAACATACCTTGAGAATGCTGTAGCTACACTGATGCAGAAACACATCTTGTTTAATCCAATGGCTGAGTGGTTACTGAAAAAGCAATTATAAAATTCAGGATAATGAGGCTCTGTCACTCCTTTCCATGGCTCGGCACTTCTCCTCTTGCTCTGCTTCAGAGAATAATGTAATCACTGTGTTGTGACTGACAGGCAGAAGTAATCAATCGCTGCACGATCCGCCAGCTGCTCTGTATGAGTCATCCAGCTGTCTGGACAGTTCAGGAAGCTCAGTGTAATGTGGTTGTGAATGGCAAGCAGCATGCAACCCAGCTTTCCCAAGGTCCTAAATTTTATAATTGTGTTTTTCAGCAAAACCACTCAGCACAGGGATTAAACAAGATGTGTTTCTGCATCAGGGTAGCTACAGCATTCTTAAGGTATGTTTAGTTCATAACACATGAAATCAAATGGTAGATTTCCTTTAAGTGAATGGGACCCTGGTGCTGATTTATAAGTTTTCTCGGCATGGACAGAATATTACAGCTGGCTACATTCACTTACGTATCATAGTGGGTGGATTGGGGCACCACTGTTCATCTAAAGTGACGCCATGCTAAATAAGTGCTGTAAGTTCTTGATTCTTAAACTTTAAAGGTTGAATCGCCCTGTTTTATCCCAAATTGAGGCTTTCATGCTGAGAAATAAAATTTATGTTCATGAAACTTATTCCAGTTTATATTCATCCCATAGACCTGAACAAGTGTGGATAAGTTATCGTAGATAATTTTATGAAGACATCATTTTCCCTATTCTTAGCTTTTCCCTGTTCTAGATCAAAAATCCTATAAAAAGACATTGTTCATTTCTTTAATATAACTCAATTACATTTTGCGCCCATTTACAAATCACTTCTCCGTGAACGTGTTTGGTTCTTGTGTAACAATTGAGTTATTGAAGAATCCGCCGGCACCACGCAGTAAAGTCTCCATCACTTGGCATGGAAAATCATTTTGCAGAATCTTTCTACTCATTAATTTCCTTGTTATATGAAGTGCCCTTGTCAGTGAATCTCCTCTTTCGTCTTCAGATTTCAATTAAAGAGGGCAGGGAGTATGGAACGCCTTGTTGGAAGATGGAAGGCTCAGACTTGCTTTTGATAATAGTTGTGCAGTCAGGAGTTGATCAAACTGACTCGATGGATCACTACAGAGGTATTTTGATCCAAAGCAGAAATACAAGGATGACACTTACAATAACAGCGTTCTTTTGAAGGCTGTAGAACTTAGTATATCACTGTAGGAAGTCCCTTTTTCATGTGTCCTTAAATCTGCCTTTGATTAAAAGTTAAAGAATAAGATGAGTGTTGTAGCTGAAAATGTAAAATGCGGAATAAGTCAACTTTGTTTGGGAAGTAGCAGTGTGCCCCGTCCCGCTTGCCACCCCCTACCCAGGCACCATTCCAGATAACAAAGAATTTGTTCATGCTCAACTTTCTGTCTTGCTGCTTTATTCTTTATATTACCAGTAGTAGTAAAAATCTGAAAAGGAATTTATATTATATATATATGAAAAGGATTAGAATAACAGCATAAAATCCCAAATCTTTATAAATCTTATATTCTTATATATCTTTATCTTAATATTCGACACTGAACCTATCTTGCTAAATCGGATTAATATATTAGTGATCTATTTAGAAAACATGTTTAGGTTCTAAAGATGGCCAAACTATTTGTGATTGCTGAAACCACCAATTTCAGTGGAACCCACCAATGCTTGTAGAACCAGACAATCATCTTAGGTAAGCAAATATATTGAAAAAATTACAATACAGCCCAACCCTGAAGATCCTTGTAGCTGTTGGTCCGATCACATTTTAGATCCGTGCCAAGGAACAAGATGTCCGGACTCCAACGGAACAAACACAGGAGAAAAACAGAAGAAGTTCCAGTACTTGACTAAAGAATCTTCAATGTTATTTTCAGTCACATTCAAAGAGTGGCTACGTACATGCAGACAAGCTGACGCGTTTAGGGTGAAAACACAACTTTCGTCCCTTTGACTAAGGGCATTTTTTCACCCAAATGCATCAGCTCGTCTGCATGTATGTAACCTTATAAAACATTGACTATGTTTTTAAGTCCAGTGCTGGAACTCCTTCAATTTTTCTCCTGTAATCATCTAAAGTAAATGGGGTCTTTCATTTCTCCCCCAACAACTGCTGATTAAAATTAGGCTTAACATATTAGCTCATGTAGTTCTGAAGATTGGAGTCTGAAAGCTAACTAATACCCAATTATCACCCAGCATGGAGGTCAACAGGTGGAAGAGGGTTGAAGATAGATAGCTGGAAGTAGACCACTAATTTAAGTGTATGGCCAGAAAGTAGTAACTATTCTTTCATATTGGACCATCACTATTGGGTTCAGGCCAACCCAATAGGTCCACTTATTTTTATTAGTCAGGAAATAAAACCCAAACATTCTATCAATATGTTACCTGAACTTTCCAAAAAAGTGAAAAGTGGAATTATTTTTGCTAGTTTTCTCAATTTCTTCTTATTCGCATTGTTATATGACCTTGGAGTATATTGATGGAATTTATACTAAACTATACTCTCTCTGACTCCAGTGCATTATATTTTATATTTCTGTTACAAGCTTTTTGTAGTGTGCTTATGCTTTATATAATCCAACTTGTTTAATATAGAAATAAATTGTAATGTTGTTTAATGGAAGCACCGAATGGGCAATCTACCAAAATACCCCCAGGCCATGACTTTATAGACATTGGGAATGAACATGTATGGTTACAGAATGCAGTCTTATAGGATCCTAGTCTTTGTTTCAGCCCAGTCTGCTTTGTGAGATAAATCTACTGTAAGGTTGGTAGATTGGTATCACAGTTAAGTAAACTGAATTTTGTTTGCTCTGCTATATATAGGAGAATTGTTTGACTTTGTGACCCAGGAAATTACAAGTTCCCCTTCATGTATAGTAATTTACAGACAAAAACCAGCAGGGATCATACATTGTGGCGTGAGATGTACGGCTAATCACACATTATTTCTTGTTTATTACGAAACTAATATATAAATATGATAAATAATCTTTTGTAATAAATTGTCATATCGAACGGGAAAAAAATTGGCTATAAAAAGAGATTGTGCAGTCATTCACTTTTGGAAGAGTTAAAATTACCTAAAAAATGTGATAGCTCACAATATCCCTATGATCTTCTGATGCCCAGTGTTGTCTACTTTCTGGTTCCTTTTAACACACAGTAAATAACTTCTCGGCCAATCACATGATGAGGCTGGTCATACAGGAAGCGTTGGCGTTGGAATAGCATGGGTAATTGTTGATGAGATAAGTAACAGTAACCCTTTTAATTTCATGATTGAAAATTATATTTAAATTTGTGCACAATGATGTGAAATACCTAAAACTTTGTTTGTCTGTTTTTTGAGACTTTTCTTGGCTTTCCTGCTGGTCAGATGTATCTCAGCCTTTTTTTTACATATGGTACATGTGGCGTTTGGTCTTTAATGAATTTGCAACTTTATAACACAAAAGTCGCAAAAGGTCAGAGGCAACCATAGATTTGCCCCAAAATTTGTGAATTTTTTGCAACTTTCATATCTGGATTCAGGTGATAACTGAAAGAAAAAGGAAAGCCAAAAGTTTGATACATGTGCCCCATCGACTACAGTTTGGTAAGCAACAATTACATGGTTTATGATGATAAAGGATTATATAGAAAGGTCACAATTAAACTATATTTAAAAAAAATATTAACCATTGGATAGATGCAGGTCTGGGTCCTAAGAACCTCAGCAAACAATTGGACTGGCCGAGGGGTGATTGCTATAACTCTATAGCCATAGAGATTAATGACCCATGTAATACGTTCATGGCCCAAGTCCAGTGAAGCCATTGCACGGCTTCCTGGGCAAGACCCCCCCCTTCTACAATGTCCCTAAGCCTCAATAAGGCCTACGCAAAGGGCTTAATGTGAGCTCAAATCACATTTAGATAATCTGTTTAGTAGATCCGTTTCATGGACATGCTAAAGACAGACACAAACAGATGTCAACGGAAGAGCATCTGTTTTTAAAAGGTATCACTAGTTATTGGACCTTTTTGCATAGCCTAAAACTTTCTTCCTGTCCAAAATTATTTTTTTAAAAAAACTTTCGACTTGATGGGGGTCATTAATCTTTTTTCTTCTTTTTTTTTGTACTTTGTTGGCACATATATATTTACGCCTAAATTTGCAACACATACAAATCTCCCAACTACAGATAAATGACCCCCTATGTAAAATGTATGACCTCCTGGCATTTACTTGAATCCTTTTTAGTGGTTTAATATATCCATTAACAGGGTCAGCCTCAGGTTTCAGCAGGCCCAGACAGAGCCTCAGTGGGCCCCTTTGCAGTGAACTAACGTGGTGGCATTAAAAATTTCAGAAACTAAAACAGTCTCCTGTTCCTTAATGTATCATCCCAAACAACCCCCTCATGGTTTTTTATATAAGACACCTTTTGCACCCTACGGATTCATTAGATACAGCCTTATGTGGGCCCTCCTAGCAGCTTCGGGCCCTGACACTTGCCCAGTTATGCCCAGTGCTTGCGCCAGCCCTGTCCATTAAACAGATGATAATAATATAATGTGAACATAGTTTTTTTGGGGTGTGTAACTAGTAATGAATTGGGACACTTTGGCTACTCGATCATCGATAACTTTTCATTGTAATGTGTGAATATACAGACACCACTACATATAGTATCTTTTTGATTAAGATTAATTTAGTGCCCTAACTGCCCCAAACAAATTATATTATATTAGTGGCCCCCACAAGTTATAATGCCCCTTCAATTAGACCCACTTATAATGCCCCTTTCTATTTGCCCCCAATTAAAATGACTTCTGTTTTTTGCCTCCGACTTATGCCCCCTTTTTGCAGCTCCTCGAGAGTTAGCATCTTCTGAATGGTCCAGCCGGGCCACCCCCTGCAGCTACAAGGGTAATTCTGCTAATGCTTATCCTACTGCTTATCCTGATGAGACAAGAACATAGTAATAAAAAGCACTTCATAATAGAAGCAGAGCTAAAAAATACAAAAACCTAAGCAACTACTTTATTTATAGTGTTTTAAGCCTCCACCATCGCGACTGAAACAGTAGCAGGAATGTAGGAACCGAAAAACAAAACTTGATTTACAACGTGTGATCTCTCCATTAGATATTCATTTCTTTTTTTCTTACTACTGCTATTAAAAGATTTTATTTCCTTTCTGGGATGTGAGAGCCTCGCTCGTCTGTGTGACAGTAAATCACGGACAAGATTCATATGTTAATTCAGGACAGTATAATATTGAAGTGACACTACTGGCTTCTGTAGCACTGTCATTATTTTCTGCAATGTCAAGTCTAATGGGAGAATTTTTTTTGAAAAATTAGAAGACGGAGTAAATGTATAAATTCCCAGCACAAAAAGAGGAAAGAAAAAAATCCCTGCTTATTGTAAAAGTCAGTGCTTTGACCTTGTGCTTCATTATTGGTCTGCAGAGTAGTGATGTTTGCGAGTACATCTAAGAGTCACATTGTCTGCCGGTATATTAAGTACATGTTCGGATTCAGACTGTCTCTCACACTGCAGTCTTTGTTTGTTCCAGCTTTCTTTCTAGAGAGATCGCCCTTTGAGAGAACTGAGCTGAACAGAAGCCAAAAGCATTTTATTGGGTTTATGCACTTCATTAGCGGATGGAGGTTTCATTATTTCCGTCGGTCACGTTTAGCGATTTTGTTTTGTAACTTTTTTTGCAACATTTAGTAGGGAAGCAAATTCATCTGTGTATTTCATTTACACTGTCTTTTTTTAAAAACAAATGTAGCTAAATGATTTAACTCTATGATATCGAAATTTTCAGTGTTTTTGAGCGCCCTTGTGTAGGTAGGTAGCCGCCATAGCAGCTGCATCGAGACACGCAGTGTCAGGGGGCTCCGGCATCTTGGGTATTGGGTGTGTATATGCAGTAACTGTGTGCGGAGTATATACTGTATGTGTGTATATGCTTTATATCTGTACATGGTATTGTATGTATGTGTGTATATATGCTCTATGGGGCGTATTTATCAGAGCCTCTGCACCACGTCAGTGGTATAGAGGCCCTGAAATAATCGCAAATGTTTACTAAGACTTGCACTTATTTGCCCCAATCTGCCACCTTCACGTCAGTGGGAAAAGTCGCCAGCTGCATTTATTTCTACGCCATATATATTTTTTAATATATTTATATCTATATTGTTTATGTTCACTTTCAGTATCCGAAGAAGGTAAAGACCGAAACATTACATGATTTTGGATTGTCATACTTTGTACACCAGTAAAATTGTGTTTTTGCATCATCATGGAGTGCCAAGTGTTTTATTATTATTATACTTAACGGATTGTTATCCTACTTGAGCACCCTCTTACACACCCAGTGGAGTGACGTGCAGTCCTTTACTACTAATTTATTTCTATGGCAGGCAGGGCCTGAATGCTGCGCAGAGGCAGAAGCCTCTTGATGTATCACGTTGCGAAAATGCAGCTGTGGGGCACAGCATGTGTGTGCATATGTGATGTGTATATGCTGTAAGTCAGTGTATATGATACATGTTTGTACATGGTACTTTATGTATGTGTGTATATGCTTTATGTATGCATATACAGTGTGTGATTGTAGCTCCCATATGTGAGTGTACAAATATGTATATTTTTTTTAAGGGGAAGGGGACCCTCTTCATAAGCCTGCTATGGGGCCCTGGCTGTCTTAGTAACACCCTTGGTTTTGTCAATGTATACACTGTCCATGGCTTATCACAATTTTGGAGTGACTCACAACCCCCTTCAGAACAAAGGGATTGGACATGGCAAAAACCATCTACCAGATCCTTGTTTCACGAAACACTTGCTGTCGGTAAGTGGAGGGAGTCCTCTATATACTTAATATGTCTGTCTTTCTCTCTAATATTAAAGGGATCAGATAACTTTTATGTAATGAGTATGGGCATATAAAACCATTTTTTGGAATACCGACAGTCCCCAAAATAACGGCATTAGACCTACAGACGACCCTTAGGTGCAGACTGACCTCTCTGCCCACTGGTAACTGTTTTTCTGATGCTGCCCCCTATCTTTCTGCAGGTGCTGATGCCTGAGGCAAGAGGCACAACTCGCCTCATAGCGCCTGTCTATCAGTCTTAATCGTACCCAACATACAACGATCACTAATGTAACAACACACATAGATTTTTCAGGTGCCCTACTCCCACCATTCTTGTTTAACTCTGCCCATGGAAACCAATTAGACCTCACCTCTCAGTTTATAAACTGCTGTGTGAAAGTAAAGCTGAGCTCTGATTGGTTGCCATGGGCGACTAGACACTTATGATAAATCTCCCCCTGTGATTTACTATGAACCATTACCTATAATAGATCATTTAGAATTTATTAGGATTAAATAGTTAACTGTGGCTCTCCAGACTCTCACGAGAGCCATTCATCCTGCTTAAAACAGTCTCAGTTTATGTGTTATGTGTCTTTATACCAATAATAAAACTATTACTCAAACGATAAAGAATTCTTGGGTTAATTTCACAATAAAACCACATTCCTCTTATCTACCCCCTGGATATAACTGGTCATTCCTCTACATTTTAGTGTTTTCATTACCGCTATGGAGAGACTGCGGATCTGACACTTGATAACCCTTTAAGAGCAGCTTAATTATTCAGAATAATATTTTATTTGATGGCTTTTTTTTTTTC
The DNA here is from genome assembly GCA_019512145.1 of Engystomops pustulosus. NCBI lineage: Eukaryota > Metazoa > Chordata > Amphibia > Anura > Leptodactylidae > Engystomops > Engystomops pustulosus. Next base: position 250,053,975 of record CM033642.1, on the reverse strand, counting down.
TAGAGAAGCAATTTGCTTCTTCTTGTCCGTAAGCTGACTGATTGCATAATTAGACATGAGTCCTCTGATCAGCCTTCCCTATGTCACAACAGTTATATTTCAGCCAGCGCCGCGGCCGCCACGGGGACGTGATTTATATTATTTGAAGAAGCACAAAATTAAAAGTGAATTAATTTGAATGAATGTGTAATCAATGAGACTAGAGATGTGAAGAATCTAATAGGTCTCTTCATTGCTCATTTGTTTGCCAGCTGATGCCCAGAATTTTCTACACTGGCATCAGGCATAGGGAGTAATGGATTCATGTCAAGGGCAAAGGTCATCACATTCATTTGTCTCTTAATCCCAATGGTGTACTTCCAAGTTTCTGCTCATACTGATAATGAGATCTCTGATTGATATGGATTTGTTAAAACTTAAACATTCCTGTAAGATGTGTCAGAGATAATGTCGTCTTGGTTGTTCTTTGTGGCACTAAAAGTTTTAGGAGTGAGTCAGAATTCACGATGTAAAACTTTACCGTGTAAAACTAGACAGATGCCTAGTAGTTGGGTTATAGGGATTGTAACTAAGATAAAGTAAACTGAGCCAGGCTGACCATAATACGATTAGGCTGGGTGGATATTGGCAGGTAAGTGCTGCTTACCTCAGCCATGTCCAAAGGCAATGAGTGGCCCTGCCAAATATCAGGGCAGTGATAGGACCTGCTCATTTTTGGCACAGTCGCTTGGCTTCCTCATGGTGCGATGGGGGCCATAAATTAGTTGCCATTCTTGCAGCTAGTTCCCAGTCCCCAAAAATGCTTGTGTGCATGAGGTCTAAGACTCTATAGATGAACTTTATACCTTTTTATTAGCTTTGTCACAATCTTGTCCCAATTGCACTATTTTGGCACAAGTTATGTCCTAACTTAGGCAACCACTAAAATCTGGCGCAAGACATTTTATTTTTATTAATTGGCACACAGGTTGCCAAAATTTTGGTAAATATTTCCTTAGACTCAGCCCTAATTCTCCTTTCTATTTCGCTTGTCTCAGTATACCCTTTTTAGGAAAGAGTAGATTACTGTGGTTTCCTATATACAAGTGCACAAAAAACACCGGTATACAGTATGTATTTTCTGTTTATAATGTGTAGAAATGAACTAATCATTCAAGGTTTGATTTGATGAATCTTTGCCAGATTTTGTAATGGAGTTAATTTGTGTCCAAATATACTGAATTCCAACCGATGTTGCACCGATAGTCCTGAAAATTATTATATATCCCCCTCTAGTCCTTTATAAGGGATCCAAAATTTTTCATTAGTGTAAGCATTGGGCTTTACCTTATCCCTAACTCTAATTCTTCGACAGCAGTAGTGCTAGCTGCCATTTTGAAAGATTGAACCAAACATAGAGACAAATCTATGAATCAAAGGATCGAGCACTTCTCTAACTATGGATATAAATTTTCAAAATAGTATTTACAAGTTGTTCAGTGGTCAATATCTATCTCTAAATATCTATGCGATAGCATGTGATAAGGAATTTATTACAGATATATTTCATACCTTCATATGTGTTTACACTTTTTTCAGATGTCTGAAAAACAAAAATCTAACTGGGGTTCTACAAAAGGACCAGGAAATAGTTACTCATTGATCCCCAATTCTCTAGTGTTTTGTTACTGACTCTCCAATTCCCCATTGCACTTATGTCTCCAAACATCATAACATCAAAGGAAACACTGGGAAAGACTCTTGGCCAATCACAGGTTGAGTAGGTTATCCTCTTCGTAATAGAGTGACCACTGCTTGAAACACATGATACATGAATACAGGTAATGTAGCCATAATGGACTGCTTTGTATCCATCATGTACCATCCTAGAAATAACAGGAACAATGCTTAGCTCATCAAGTATGGCTATATAGTCCTGTGATCCCCCTTACTTTAAATTTGAATAATTAACTTGTACAGTTGACTAGGAGCCTCAGCCAACAAGATCTCTTCTTATGGGAATAGCCATGGTTATCAGCTATATGGCTTACGATTGGAATTTATGCTGAACTATTTTGCAAGATTTACAAAAATGTATGTAAAAAAAGTCTTATGTTTTCAATACCATGACTTAAAGATGTTGAAAATATTGTAAGTAGAGATGAGCTGACCCGTTTGGGTTCAGGGTTTGGCCTGCAGGACCTAGACATATTGCCGGATTGGTGGTCGAAAAACCAATCTAGGAAAGTGACACCCCCATCAAAAAGCCATTGCTATGATTGGCCAAGGAGACTGAACCCTACTAAGAAACATCGGTCTGCTGATCTCTGATTGTAAATGAAATCCAGAATTTTTCTCATGGTGATTTAAATAGTTTACTCTTATATCTGTGACATTATAGAAAGTGAGATTTGATTATACATTATACTCTATAGAAATTTGATCAATACATCTAGAAAATTCTGGTACTCAATTAACAGATTGTATTTCAAATCAATGGAAAGTCTTAGTGGAACGTCTGCTTTAATTTACTGTGCTGCCCTAGTGGGGTGGGGGCTGGATGGCTTCTGCTTTATAAATATGGCAAATTAGAGGTTGCAGAAAGAAGAGACAAGAACTCGTGACAAATCACATGAATCAACAAGCATTATTATTAGCAGCTTTCTGCGTTCAGCACCATTTCACTTTGCAAATGATGTATGTAGCTTTTACTCGATAGTGTCAGAGATATGCTGAAGTGAGTCTGAATAACATGAACCAATTCATCATAACAAAACTGGGAATGTTCTCGTATTCAGAGCATGGTATATTTAGTAAAGCTTTTAAAATAGTTTATCTAACCGGTCCGCATGGGGATCTGGTCAACTAAAAGGCTTTTGATGTTTCCTTGGTTTTCCTGCAAGTAAATAAACTGATAATGATGATTTACTGACATCAGCAGTGGCCATGACCCTGGACATGAATCTTGTTAGTAATGTGTTCTGTGGATCATGGTTCTAAGGAGAAGATCCAAAGGATGAAAATGTAGAACTTCATGTTCCTTCACTTATCTTCTTTAGAAGGTCCAGCCTCCATCATCTGTAAAGTAAAGCCAATACTATTCCATTTGACTCGTAGCCCTGGCATTTTGAACCGGGAGAGGGTTGCAAGCCGTCATGTACTGATGGATGTAGCTTATCTCCTTACAGAACAGAATGATTGGGCATTCCACCAACATTCCACCAACATCTTTTGTCAAAGGGAGACTTTAGTCCTCAAACACCTCCAAGATGCTTGTCTAGTCCAGCTTAAGTCATCAAGTTCACCTGCCTTTGCTTATAGTTATAGGAATCTTAAGTTACAAGACTTATGCCCAAGTTTGCAAAAGTTATTTGTCATTGAGCTCATCGAACATAGTTAACAGAGTTACTATGGCTTCCTTCATTATCCGCGTGAAGTAAATGTGGCTGAGCTGCAGTACAAGGCATAGACCACATATAATTAAGTTTCTGGCAGATATTTATCAGGGTTTTCTGGTATACAAGCCCTAGAATAATTACTCTCTGATGCAAAATCAGAAATTGTGAGTTTTTTCCCATTTGCCAAGGGGGCATGAAGATGCGTGAATGGGGCGAGGCCAGAGGAGTGGGCCGGCATGGGACATTTCTGAATACTGAAGAGGCACGGGATGAGGCAGGGCCTCTTGATATATCCACTGGGGCCAGCTTATGATGAATAACCCCCATTGTGTCTATGTAACATTGAACATGGCATTGTGCTTCTCAGGGTGGTCCAGGGAAAATATTTGCCATAATTGTTCTGGTTCCACAAAAATAGTTGAAGTAAAATGCTGGGTTGGTACAGTGGCTTAGTGGTTAGCATTACAACCTTGCAGTGATGAAGACCTGGGTTCTAGTTCCAGGTCAACATCTGCAAAGAGTTTGTAGGTTCTCTTCGTGTTTATGTGGGTTTCCTCCAAGTCCTCCATTTCCTCCCACACTCCAAAACATATTGCTAGCACATGCTCACATGCTCGATATCCATGGCCATAAATAGCCGGACATTCCTCTTAGTTAGACACGCCTCCTGAGGAAGCAATAGGCGAAACGCGCGTCGGGGCGCGGGGTAGACAAAACAGCCTGAGCAAGAAGGTAATAACCTATACACTATCTATTATAGAAAGAAATGTCTTTTATTTTTTGCATGGTTTAAAATTGTAATTGACTTGTTGTTAGCTGAGCTGTTGAAGTCTCCCCTACTATCTTGGGATCATTTTTTAGTTTTTGTATGGATCAATGTTTGATCAGTTTTAATATACTGTATATGAAATAAAAATGTAAAATATTTTTAAATCTATTATTCTTGAGTTTCCCTTGTTTGTAGGGTATTTGATTGGAGTTTAGGGGGGAATTCATCCTAACTAAACTGAAGGACGTATTAAATTTGGGTTATATATTGCTAGGGCAGCCTTTGGTTTGAAGGCAGGCTCCACAAATCGTACCGGCAATGTGGCTACTTCTGTAATAATAGCAGGATATACAGTGCATACAGTGAAATCACTTGAGGGACAACACCCAACCAAGTCTTCTTCATAAGCCGCATCTGTAAAAATGTCAAGTTTTTAGGTTCATTCCAAAATTTATTAAAGCAGCTATCATTTGCATAGGACTTGAATTCTCACATTTCCATTTGCAATTATTTCCCAGTGTTGGGAATGAATTATAATACTGATAAGAGCAGCCTATTAACACAGCTGACATCTGATACCAGACATATTCCTGCAGGGGAAGATTTATTGAATCTTGCTCCATTTTTAAAAGCCTATTTTTGCCGATGTAATGGAACTTGATATGTGACACACCTTATTTTAAAATGTAAAGATTTTCTGTTCCAGGAAATGTATGTTCTTGGGTGCAGGGAATTTTTTAAGTGCATGTAAATTAAATTGTGGAGGAACTAAATTAAAGGGAGATTAATATACTCTCCGCCACAGAAAAGTCATTAAATTCATTTTAGTTAGCGAGGAAATTCTCATTGTATAACGTTGCTGTATAGTTCTAGGCTCTGCTAAAAAATGATGCATTTTGGTGAATTTCCATAGAACATATGTCATAGCAGGAAAGGTGCGACATATAGAACGTGTGCAGCTGCCAGGAATACTGATGGCGGCTTCCTGTGTTAATTCTGCCTAAAAACAAATCAAAACTCACGAGTCGCTCCATAGTAATATGAGCAATCTGTGCATTGCTGCCTCCATTTATTTTGTGTTCAACCCACCAGAGTTTACTAACAAGTAAACAGTGAAAATGTATTCCTGCCAAGTCTTTGATGTGTAAATGAGCGCAGGAACAACAGTACAATAAGTTCTCTTCATCGTCTGCCTGTCATATTCCCCTTCTGTCGGTTTATGCAATATCACTTTATTTGCTTTATAGGCAATTGGGTATACAAGTAGAGTGAAAATCTGGAATAATGTGCTTTAATGTATATGATGAAGAGCAACTCAAAGGTTTTCTGCTTTTTTTATTGTTCTAATGGGGCTTAGAGTGATAAACAGAGTAACTTTACGGATAATTTAGATTTAAGGAAACGTACTGTGAGTTCAGCTCTGTAGCAGACCTGTATGTTTCTATAGTAACAGACTACGAACTATATTTGTAGTCTTTTCCTGCATTCCTACACTGGTTTTGCCCATCATTTACAGTCTGAAGTCTAGCAACAACAGGGAATAGAGGGAATTTTTGTCCTTTTATAAAACATTGAACACAAATAATAATAATAATAATAATTCTTTATTTGTATAGTGCACACAGATTACACAGCGCTGCACAGAGCTTTCCAAATCAGTCCCTGTCCCCAAAGGGGCTCACAATCTAATCAAGCTACCAGTATGTTTTTGGAGTGTGCAAAGAGTTTGTATGTTCTCTCCATGTTTGCGTGGGTTTCCTCCGAGTCCTCCGGTTTTCTCCCACACTCTAAGCCTTACTGGTAGGTTGATTAGATTTTGAGCCCCATTGGGGATAGGGACTGATTTGGAAAGCTCTGTGCAGCGCTGCATAATCTGTGTGCGCAATATAAATAAAGAAATTATTTAATCCACAGTGAACATTCACACTCTTTGCAGATGTTGACCTGGATGAGAGGGGACACAAGATTGATCCACTGTCCCTAAGAATCTGATTCTCTACGACCAAGATAATCTAGATGAGTGTGTCCCAATACCTTGTCCAATTTTCTTACCACCACCCAAAAAAACCTCACTTACTTCTTAAAGGGTCCTGCCAAATTGATGCTTTTTGACTTTCTGTCTGAAGACTACACATCAAGAGATTGTGGCACAGGTTCCCGGGGTCTTCACATCCAGGAGACACATTTAATACATTAGGATAAATGTGAAGAATGGGATAGATTTAACTTGGTGTCTTTTGATGAGATTATTACTTACTTTGCTTTGGTTGGCAGTTAAGTGCTACAATATAGATTTTTGTATATTTGTTATTATTATAATTATTATCTGTACCAATTAAAGGTTACGTTTTAGCACATATTCACCAATTGTACTCTTTTTTTTAAGAGCAAATGTGGTTTAGATTAGGTAGTGGTCTTCTTAAAGAGGTGGTCTTACTGTATATTGTCCATCTTGATATTATAACAATGAAACAACATTGTAAACATAAGGCACAGTAGATCTCAAGCCTCATTTCTGTAGCTAGTGTATCCTCTCTTCTCTCTTTACAAAGTTGTCGTATTTTATAGAATTCATTGACATTTGGCAATAGACACATTTTTATTTTCAGTTTCTTATGAAAAGAAAAGAAATGTTCTGGAGAGACTATATTATCACAAGGAAATATCTCATGTCTAAGACATGTTTGTTTTCCTAAACAAGTATCTGCGATTTGGACTTATGTTTAGTGATAACAAGTCGTGTCATTGTGTTAGCTCTACATTCCCAGCATAGAACACGCACATTAACCACTTCACTTCCTCAAGCGTTAGAGCCCATGCTGGGCAATCCTCTATTCAACACTTAGCCGCAGAGACCATTAATGGAAACAGTTCACATGTGGCGTCACCATGGGGGTCCAGGGACTTGGTAACACCATTCTTTCAAGTTGGAGACCGAGCTGTCAGCATTAAAAATGGAAACATGATTAGTTTACTAAGTACATTAAATGAAAAGTTTACAGTGTTTCCCCCTGCTCACTGTTTGCCCCAATTTAACAATTCAGGTCTTCATGAAGTAAGTGACTAGCCAGGTGTTGGCTCAGCAGGAGGACATTCCGCATATTTCGCTGAACATTCTTCACTGTAGAAAGTCATCATGTCCTTAGCCTTATTTAGATGCTGCTTTCCTTGTTTCCGACACTTCACTGTGTTGAAGTCATCAACTTTTTAATAATATACGGTAATGCAATTGAAAATAATAAAGTAAAAAGTTTATCTCACTTGGACTGATAAACCCCCGTAGTATGGTTTATGTTTTTGGTTTGGAATTAAATTATTCTGGTTCATATCTGCTCTGGAGGCAGGTCATACCCCTCTCAGGGTTGGATTAAGACTGTTGAGGGCTTTGGGGGTGTAAAAAATATTTTTTAATGGTTTGACAATTACTGCCTACTTAACAGAACCACACTTCTGTCGTCTTTCAGTTTTTCAATATGAGGACCTTTGGAGCCAAGACATATATACAAGTATTTCAGGGCTGGCGTTTCCACTCTTTATTATCTCTACAGAGCAGTATCAAAGCTGGTGGATGGTTTGGGTGGCCATGGACCCCTAGAGGCCTTAGACTCCGGATTGCACCCATGTTATAATCCCCTACTGACCACTGGTACTTTATGTTCTAACGAACAGCAGAAGAACATAGCCACAATAACATAGTCTCTTCAGTTGGCACTCAGTTTGGGTCTACTGATGCATATTGGTGTGGGCAAGACACACTTTTCTCACATAATGCTTGACTCTAAACATTCTCTTTCAACCAATGTTGGTTGACAACTATTCCTGGTTCCTAATAAACATGTACAACGTGATCAGCTGGACATGCATGTGTCCTTAGGTGGAGAAAGGGCGTGAGATACTGCCAGACCACTCTGACATTCATGGCAATTAGGCGGAGATAAGGTCTAAATATTAGGACTCATCCATGGTATTGGGTTGTTGTCTCATGCTAAGGGTACCCAAAACAAGGGTCATAGTAAACCCACATAAAGTGTAACTTGATGCAGACTGCTGCCCACAGTTTGTTCCTAGTCTAGCCTAGTCTCTTTGGCTTGTGCGCCACTGGAATGCTTTGGGGATACAGGAATTATGGATAAGGAATGGAACTTCCCTGTCTTAAAAAAATGTTTTCTTTACCACCTTGTTAGAAAATCTCATGAAATCTTATAGCAATTACACTGGAGAAATATTCCCATCATGTGGGGGTAGACGAGGTGATAGTCCCCACACCCCCAAACCGGTGCATGAAGGAGTAACTGACAGAAAAAGTGCTGATCTGTCCTGGCCTGTGCCCAAAATATTATAAGGAGGTGTATGTTATAAAACTGTCTGTGCTGCTATAGCATGTACCATAGACAAAAGATACTGTGGTAGACCTCATGCTATGCAGTGGTAGTGCCTAATATAAATGATGTGATATATTCCAAATCTGCTTAAAATTTGCTCCTTCACAAAATACCATTGTGGCACATCGTTCTCATCTGCTGTACCATCACAAAATCAATTCTGCTGTGTTTAGCTTAAAAATATTCCTCTGTATCATATATACCTTGTTTATAGCACTCACCAGCTACAGTTTTCACTTTTCCAGGGTGGGACGACTGAAGTTGGTCTAACCTCAATGTTTATTTCATTCCATGTTTAAAATGATAAATTTACCATAAGTTTACCTTACTGAGAACCCACCAGACGAATTTCCATGAAAGATGATACGGGTGCTTCTCATAAGTTAGTCCCGTTCCTTGGAAATGTGTTCGTATAAAAATGTTGGAAGATGAAGAAGAAATATGGATGTCCTCAGTATACATATCCTTCACTAATGCGCCCGTGAGTGTAGTGTATGGATTGTATGAATATTCGCGTCAAGACCAAATCTGTCGTCATTTCATGGAGCGATAAGATCAATTTTGTGCATTTGTTCGGATACTGTATTTACTTTTAGACCATTAAAGCCAGAGGTAAAACCTTCAGCCTCTTATGATTAATTATTGTGGTCTCTCTCCTGCAGTTGTCTATGGGTAATTGGTGAAGAGTTAAAGATCTGTTTAATAAAGGCTCCAGCTAAATGATGCTGAAAATGTGAAGCAATGGCTCATTTTACCCAGTGCTCAGTGATGGAAAGCAGTCTTTTGGGCAGTGTCCATGTAGGATTTTGCCTAATTGATTGCTGGTGACATCCCACTGTTCCTAAATGAGACCATACATCTTACACACAGTGTAATATAAACATTTTTTTGCTGAGATTGCATGCCGAGCCCTCGCTCAGCTTTTATGTTCTGGGTGTCTCATGTGGAAAGAATATGGTCCGTTAAAATATTACATATTTTAATTTCTTGGACTATAATTCGGAGAATGCAAAGCGAAGGGGGCATGAAATAAGGAATTTGCAATGAACTATCAGAGTTAAACAAAATGTTGTAACTCTATTTATTATATTTCTTGTAGAGTAGGATGAAAGAGTTAAAGGCTGACTCGTGTTTTTTTTTTTCAAAGTGATGCCACCATAGGATCGGCAAATGAAGAATAGAGATGAGTGAATCATTCAAGATTCGCTATACTGAAGCTTTGCCAAATTTTTTATAAGATTCATTTTGATTTTGAATCTATTCAGTCCAAAATGTTGTTGCTCTAATTCTGTGGGAATTAGTATATAACCCCTTATAGTCCTTTAAAACACATTTTTTTACAAAAAAGATCTTGTCTCATTTTGTTACTCCCTTACCAATGTGTGACGTATTAGTGCATCACATGTTGGATGTTGGTGTATGGAAAGAGGTCATGGGCTTAGAACTTTCCATACAAGGTGAATGTTTGCTGAATATTGCAGCAAACACCCAATGGTTACACCCACGATTGGTGCTAGTGGTAACCCTTTAATCGCTGATGGCTGGAGAAAATCTGATGGCATGTGGAATTTGTTGCTCCATGACAGCGTCAGGTTTTTGTAAGACCCCAGGCTATACGTTTTTGCCAGTGGCACAATAATATATAAAATATATAATATTTTGATACATTCTTCCTTTGGGAAATTGCAACCCCCTTTCTTAAGCAAATGTACCTCTTGGGTTGGGTACATCCTGCTCATAATGTAATGGAATCTAACCAAGGTAGAAGGTAGCTGGCCAACAAGAATGGTCAGTCATTGGTTCCTAGATGTACTGTGTTTACCATTTCTATGGTTTATACCTTTAACTTTTTGATTATTTGTCCAAAAAATGATCATTATCTCCTACATACCTGTGTAAATGCTTGCAAAGGCAAATGACTCACTTAGTGTAGACTAGGGTGGTCTACTTTGTGGTATCTTAGGACTTCTGTAACTATACCCTACTCTACGTGTGGCTAATGGGGCTTCAGCTCAGCAGGGAATCCCACCCTGCAGGGAATCTGACTAGACTGAGTAGTTTTACAAGAGGAGTCCATTGATCGGTGACTGATGGCGGGTGATGAGAGAAGCATCCCTATTTGGCTCTAAGTACCATCTATCTAAGGGGCTACTAAGGAACGCATCCCCTGTTGGCTATATATAGGTGGAAAATCAATACAAGAAGTTACATGTAAGTGGAGAAACATGTGCGTTACTGACAGATTAACTACTGTGCAGTTACTAGTTACTATGATTAAAACCCAATGACATTTCTTTAGGCATCATGCCAACTATCTTCAGTTACAACATATTTCTTAATGTTTTGCTTAGTACATATCACCATGAATGTAGCCAAGTTGTCCAGACTCTCAAATCAATAGACAAAAGCCACAGTAAAAAAAAAAAAAAACAATAAATCAAAGTTGTTATACTAACGCTTACCCTCTATCCACACCACTTGCTGGGTTTCACTGTTGGATGATGTGAAGGGGGCCTGAAAGTACTCTCAGGACAGTAACATCTTTCAGTCCCATATAATTGGATGGCACTTCTATGCCCACCGGCTTTCCATTCATATGGAGCATGTGCATGCCCTGATTCTCATGATTGCTAGTCGTCCAAGTGGCCATAGTTCCTGTGTTCAGACACTTATCCTCTTTGTTGTAATGACCCTTTAATATTTTGTTAAAAGTAGAGATGTATCCACCCTGCAAGTCACAACATAACCAATGAGAGGACACATATACACCTATATCGGTAGCATATGTACTCAAGCCAAGATAAAAGATAGCGATAGACACTCGGAGGGGTACATAGCATCTGTACGGGAGCACACTTTAGAGTAGAATATGATGCATCTAAGGAGCAATTTACATATCATGGTACCCATTGGCTCTGTTCACTTTTGTTCACTTTCCAATGTGAAAACATTCTGGAGAATACCTGATACCAACTAATTTTGTAAACTGCACCTAAATGTGAGCCAAAGTGTCAAGTGGAAACGCTATGACAGCTAGCTACATGATGGTGCTTTCTTATGCGCAGAACAACCCAAACCAACTTGAGTACAGGTGTCCTAAACAGAGTCAAGTCTAAGGCACGATACCTCTTGAGGAAGTCATCCAGAGTGTATATATAAATAAATAGCGACCTTCGCCGCAGCCATGGGCACTGTGAACCCAATGAGAGTCATATTATAGATTTGTTATTTGATGAGGTCCAGCAGATCTTATCTTGAGAACCAAAATGTCAATGATTAATTAAGGGATTGAAGGTAAAATCTGTTACATCTTTTCATAGATTTTCTTTTATATGTCATGGAAAGAAAAGATATTTGATTTCCCCCGACAAAATTCAAAGCAAATGTTCTCTGATAGAAATCAATATGCAGTCATTTAATATCTTGACCCGAAATAAGTGCTTAATATTGGACCCAGTGGTTGTGTCTTAGCAAACCAAATCAATAAAGTTTCTAGATCTTTGTAAAATTGTTTAATATGCGGAGGTATTAGATAGACTAAAAAAGGTTAAATGAAATGGGATTTGCAAAAGTTTCATATATGGAAGAAGAGCGGATAAGATATGTCAGAAAACAATTACAATTCCTATTTTTCGTTGCTGTCATCTTCTCTGATGTTATATACGTAGGGATTTAGTGATGAACTAGTCACATTCCAGTAGGATTTCTGAACTGCGTTTTACATGGACATTACGGGATTGTAGGTCAAATAAGGAGCTGGGATCTTCTTTCCTAGACCCAGACTGAATGTTAGAAAAGACAGTCTGTCTACTTCTTCGTGACAGTGCTGGTGGAATAGCCTCTCAGGTTTATCTTACAATCAATATGAAGGCTGTAGGGGATTGCAAGAGAAGACCCAGGGGGGCATTGTCATCTTGTCCATGGTCTGTAGTACAGCTCACACAGATCACGGCACCTCAGCGGTGACAAGTGCGGCTTCTCTACCCATCGATCAGTGTAGAGACATCTCCCGATGGAAGAGATTTTAGTGTAAGTAGTCGAGATCAAATTTCAGGAGACATCTTAATAGAGTTGGCACATAATTGAAAAGTTATGTATATGGATGTGATAGGAACATTTTCAAGATTCGAGACTAAGAAGAGCACTAGTAGACTTGTTCTTCTGGATATTGATGGACCGAAGGGCTCAGATTGCACAGAGACTTGTGCCTGCTGTAATAGCATAGTATGAGCTGCCAGCTAAAGGCAGTGCCAAGCCTTTATGGTACATAATACAAGTACAGTATCTGGCTAAAGTTTCCTATACATATTAAATTAAAACTGACCACAAGTTGACCCTGTACCCCCAGCAAACTAATGAGTCTGAAGCAGATTGACCTTTGGAGCTTAACACATGCACGCTCAGCTGAGATGAATGTCTATGTGTTATTAATGGGTATAAACCACCTCTACTAGAGCTGGAGTCATTGGGGGTTATTTATCATACACTGGTACCTATGCACCCCTCCGGTGCAGCCGGTGGGTGAAATTGGCAATATTCAGGTCCTACCCGCTGGTCTTGCCCTCTCCTTCAGTGCCCTTCACACTCTCTTGGCAAGGAGATGGCATAAAGGGGGAAAGAAAATCACAAAAGCTGGTGGTTCACTGCCATTAACAATTATTTCAGGGCTTCTACCCAGTTTTTTTGCATAGAAACCCTGAAAAATAACCCCCATTGACTTGTTTTGTGCAATGTGGTCACATCAAACTGTCTTGTGGTTTGAAAATAGGATGGGCTAAACAACAAAATGATATAAAAGTGTATATTATTCCAAATGTTGCAGTATGTTTTGATGCCGGAAAGATATTAATCCTTAAACTGTTGTATTGGTGTCTTCTTCTTTCTCCACAGCCATTGAACATAGAGTTAGAGCTAGGCTTTCTTGCACCAAGGGTAAAAGTTCTTTTTGTTGCCCTGAAGGTAAATATCTCAACAATGCACGGTGCCACCATGAAAATTTACAGATGGGAAACATGGCATTATTTGGCTGCCATCTGCGGTCCCTAAATAGTCAGGGGATCACCATACACATTAAAAATGGTGGGCTACCGTGGGCTCCAATCACATCCATTTAAATTTTTTTGTTCTCACTTTCAAAAGTGAAGACAGTAGACCATAGAGATACCTGCTAATTGCTACTTACTTGAAATCATGGTGCCCATGGGGAGATGCACTAGACCAGTGGTTCTTAACCGGGATTCTATCGAACCCTAGGAGTTCGGAGAGTCACTTTCAGGGGTTCGGCAATATCTCTGCCACAGAGGTCAAGACACACACATATTTGATTTATCACTAAGGGGGTTCAGTGAATGTGCAGATGAAACTGGTGGGTTGGGTACCTTAAACAAGGTTAAGAACCCCTGCATTAGACAGCCTAGCCGTTGAGAACTTTGTGAGAGCTATTCAAGTTTGTATCACATTTTGTGGATTAGAAATACATTTTATATGCACAAACCCAGATAGTTAAATCTATGAAAAAAAATGTTTTTTAACAAATTATGATAAAGTTATTTAAGTACATCCCGCAGAATGATGAAGTATTTACACAGACAGTGTACTCGCTTTCAAATGGGAATTTTCCATACGCCTTGTTCAAAGAGAACAGCGAAGTAGAATAGATTAAACGTCGGCTTTATGTATTCATGAATAATTTTTTGATCAGCTTCTTTCATTCATTGCTTTGAAGTAAGGGGAAAAAATAAATAAAATAAATGAGCGACATAATAGTTTACAAGATTTTCCCTTATGCTCTGCTGTTCTTAAAGTGAACTTCACCGAAGGTAGAGCTAGACCAAAAACAGTACAAAAGGGGTAGACCAGAGCCTTGTCCGTTCATTAGAGAAGGAACTAAGGAAAATACATGCCCATTGAAGGGGTTGTACCAAATGTATTTGTTGGTCCGGCCACCATCACTCATGAGAACAAGGTTCCCCTACCCAATAATTGATAGAGTAGAGTATTGGCTTATCCATACCACCAAGGGATTTTCCAGGATTCCTACAAAACCCATATAAGGCTATGGCTGTAAGGTAAACTGTGTTGTACAAAAATGTTTACCCACTGCCTGTAACTATTTCTGATATGTAATTCGACAGTAAAGTACAAAATGCAAATCCATAAAACACAAGACCAATGACTTTATAGTCTACCACAGCAAAATGTTGCCATCTACGGTGGCAAACGTACATCAAGAACAAGATATTTTTCCTGGGGATCATTACCTGTAAGACTACCTACACTAGTTGGAACTCTAAGTTGCACACATACCCCCTCACAGCTTCTTCTAGGGCAGTGGTGGCGAACCTATGGCACTGGTGCCAGAGATGGCACTCAGAGACCTCTCTGTGGGCACACGGGCTGTCTCAGAGGCACAGAGTTTGCCAGAAATGGCATCTTCCTGCAGTCTCAGATGGTCCAAGTAGTGCCCTGCTATTTTAAAGTGACCCATCCTGTGCTGCTTGGTCCTATCCGAAGAGTGAAAAGGTGGCAGATTGGAGCTCAAAGATTCTGGTAGCAATAAGTTTGTTACTGCCTAAATTGCCGTGTTGGCACTTTGGGAAAAGCTAGTGGTTTTTGGGTCTCATTTTGGGCACTCGATCTCTAAAAGGTTCACCATCACTGTTCTAGGGTATAGATAACGTCCAGGTTTTTATATTTTTTTCTTGGGTTTACTACATAAGAACAATGTTCTAATATGCCATGAACATAGCCTGCTTTCTCCAGCCCTGGGGTGGTTTCCTGCCAATTTGAGTAATTTTGTTTATGGAGGATCTTTTTCGGTCTAAATAGCAGATTTGTGTGGACTGTACACATGGCCATGTAACCATATAAACAGACACATAATGGCATAAACACTGATACAGATGGATAAAGCGGAATCAAGCAAACGGTGGGGGTCTAGTCCTATGTCACCTTCTCACTTTCTGACGTTAGAGAGTATCACTGTCTAGTAACACTCATGAGGCATATCTGGCAAACAATGTGTGTAACTCTGTGTGTGTGAATTGTGGGAGGACATGAATCTCTCTACATTACACGTTCCTACACACGTTCCCAAATTAACTCGGCTCCAATAAAAAATTTACAAACAGCTTGGTTATTTTTGAACATCAATGCCATGTGATATCACACCTTATCTATACCAGGAATATGTGTTACCTATACTGTATTACATTGATATCTCATGTGATGGCTGTAAACCAAACCACTACCAACTTGTGTCATATGGGACTCAACAGAGAAATAGAGCTCCGAGTTGGTTAGAAGATCTCAGCTGAAATCTCAGTTCAGCATAATTCATATTCAAATGGGTCATTAAAAAAAGCTAATATGTAATTAGTTGTTGTTTAAAATTTTGCTCATGTTATCAGAAAAATACTACAAGACTCTGTGTGATATAAATTGTGGACTTGGGACCATGGTCATTGTAAAATAAATATTATTACTACTATTATTATTATTATTATTATTATTATTATATCCAGATTCTTCTGTCCGGGCATATCTTGCCAAGTGCTGAGTCCCAGAGCTGCTGGGGGGCAACATAATGCTGTACATAAGGAATCCATCGGGGTGAGGGGGGCTGTATCTAATAAATCCATAAGGTGTGTGGGGGATTTATATAAAATAACCATGAGGGGAATATTTTCGGGAACAGGAGACTGTTTTAGTTTCTGAATTTTTAATGCTGCCACATGAGTTCACTGCAAAGGGGCCCACTGAGGCTCTGTCACCCAGGGGCCTACTGAATCCTGGATCTGACCCAGATCCATTATAATCTTTTTTGTTGTCTATTGGTTTTAATAACTGCATGAGATATCTGGCTTGGGTTAATTACAAGTAATTAACCCAATATTCTACAATTTTGTTATATTTACATAATGAAAATTAGAATTTTGGTCTCCTTTGGGTATCTATTGTTTCCAAAATACCTAAATACCAACAATATCTTTATTATTTGCAAGAAAGGGAGTGACATCAAATAATTGTATTAAGTAATTATTACACATGGTGTTTTATTATTGTTCCACATCTTTGTGTTGACTGTTTGCCCAGAGATTGACTCCCTCTAAATAGCTCCCCATGTGGCCAGGCATGGCATTGCATGTATTTTTTTAACTGTTTAATATGAAAAATGTACTTTTTAGCAAAATGAATGACTGGATGACAATATTGTTACTGACAGTTTTATGAGCCCTACAAGTATCTCCAATAATTTTTGGGACTGTAAGTGTGGGGTAATTAAGCTCCCTTGCATCATTTGATAAATGAATCTATGATATGAGTGCGCTCCCAGTTTTATGTTTGGGTTTCATTTACTTCGCTCTCCATTGCTCCATTAACAAAAAAGGATAGCTTTCCATCTTCCCACAATGTAGATTTATGGGAGCGGAATGATGCATGGAAATAGCAATTCATACGATAAAATGATAACATTTTTCTCCTATACATTTCCATGGATCTAGTGGATGACGTCTGAGGCTAGCGCCGGAAGATTGATGGAAAATGTCTTACTAGAAAATCTTTATAAATGTGCCGATACCCTAGATGACCCGGCAGCATCTTAAGCAATTGATATCATGATTAAACCGTGAGCTTGTTCCAAGCCAAGAATGTGAAATATGTGCGTTTTAATGGAAAAAAAAAAAGAAATATTTTAATCCCCTGCATCAATAATGTGCATCTGTTCTGAGCGGTAGTTAATTATGTGTATGTTTACTGCCGCGTTCAATAATGTACTGTCAATGGACACATGCTGCACGGCTTAAAGGGTTGTCTATGGCAAGTGGGAACAGCAGTTTCAGATGTCGCTGCCATAAGTATGGAAGACAAGCGGAGTCACTAGACCGAGTATATGACTTCTAAAACACATATAACATATGATAATAAATGTGAAAGTTTAAAAAACACACCCATATTATCAACCATATATATTTACATAAGGGACCTGTTCTTTTGCATATGCCACCCAATTGATAATGGGGCATAGGTATCTTTGTTTTAGCTTTATGTGACTTTTTTTTCCTTCTTTTTCTGCTTTTTTGCCGCTCAGATGTGTCTTAGCAGTTGTGCCTTTTTAATACATCTGAGTATCTTTAGCGATTTTGTGAATTTTTGGACAGCAGGTATGAAATTTTTTTTTTTTGCAACATTTTTGTGATTTTTTTTCTGCCAAAAAATTGCAATTTTAAGATCTAAAATCAGGGGATAACTCAAGGAACAATGCAGAAAAGCAGACAATGATGAACTTTGAAGGGATATTGTATTAGGAGCAAAAAATGGCGCTGCAGTGCGCATGCACAACAAAAAGTCGCAAAAAAAAGAAGAAAAAGTCTATCTAAAACAAAAAAAGAGCTGAACAGGTTAAAGATAGTGGGGCACATTTATTAAGGGTCGCGCGGTTCACTTTTGTTGGACTGTTCACATTCTTCATGGCTAAAACGGCTTGCACTTTCAAATTGTGTTGCACGCCCTATGTTAAAGGTGCACCACAAAAAAGATGGTGAATTCTGTCGGACCAGTGCAGCAATCATAATATAGAGCAGGGGGAGCTGAGGTGATTGTACATTATAGAGGAGGCAGTATATTATAATTATAAGCAGATTTAACATAGTGTCCAATCAGCAGGCAAGTGTCTTTGTGCATGTATTCGAAATAAGTAAACTGTGGATATGTTGTGAATGTTGGACCCAGTGTTACCTGTGTTTAGTTGTTACCTGTCATTGTAATCCGGCTTAGTGATCTCTACAGAGAAGGAAGTATAAGATTATTATTTCAGGACTTTATTTTAATATGGGAACATATAATTTAAAATAATCTCTACCAATGACTATAAAATATTTACTTTAGATTAAACTATTCCCTTAAGTGTGATTTCAACGCTTGGTGCGAACCAGTATGGTTTTAGATTATTTTGAGGTATTTTGGCAGATCCAAAAATATAAGAGTGCTTTTGCTGTTGCTTCCCATGATGCATCCATCTATGATTTCCCCCTAGGCCAGTGGTGGCCAACCTATGGCACGGGTGCCAGAGGCGGCACTCAGAGTCCTTTCTGTGGGCACCCGGGCCATCACCCCAGCACACTAGACAAGACTCAAAGAATCTTCCTGCAGTTCCAAGCAACTTAAAAGATGCTGCTTTCAGTGATATTTTGATACTTACTTCGCTACTTGGGACTGAAGGAAGAGGGAGAATTAGACAGGGCCGAATTATCTGTGTACAGATAATAACTGGAAAGAAGCTAAAATGATGAAAATTTTCCATCTTTCTACTGTGTTGCTGTCCTCAGGAGGCCAATATGATTGAAAGTTGTTGAAAAGGGAGCAATAAGTTACTGCTTTTATTTTTAGTTGGCACCTCGCGATAAATGAGCAGTGTTTTGGGTTACAGTTTGGGCACTCGGCCTCTAAAAGGTTCGCCATGACTGCCCTAGGCCTTGCTGATGTCATACCAATGATCCAGTGCCAGTTATAATACAGTTGTTGGGATCCACCAATTCTTACACACAGAACCTTAAAATTTTTTCTCCACAAATGTCTATGATTTTTTATGTTTCCAAGGCATATGGTGTCCCTTCTGCATTTCGTCTACACATAACAAAGAGGCGTTATGCCCCGGACTCTTAGAACTTTTGCAAAACATATTGTTTACAGTTTGCATCCATCCATCTAACGAGCAGTGTTCTGACGAGTTTGTCACGGTTACATGCATTCCTGCAAATCAGCGCAAAGTTCCTTATATACAACATCCGCAATTAGTAATGCCTTTCTATAGAGGGGCCTGGAATATCTTCATAGAAGTGTTATCCAGATGTGTCCAAATCGACATCCAGAAAACCAAATAATCAGAAAGTTTATAAATGTCAAGTCCTATTTTCCTGAGGATTGGTAATAATAAGTGTAACTTTGCCTACGGTATATTGTTGTCTCTGGCTTCTAAGCATGCCCTACCTGCTTTATGAGATACTTGTTCAATAATTTCAATGTATTTTGCTTTATTTCTCTATTCAAATCAAACTTTATCATACAAACCCTAATCGTGAACATCGCTTTGCTATGACAACATACATATCAGTACATTTATTAGTAGTAAGTAAGGGACTGAATTAGGAATGTTATAACTAATTACTAATGATTAGTAGACACATAAAAGTTCGAGTTCGGACAAACTTGAAAATCTGTTTGGGTCCATGGGGTCCACTAAATCCACACCTGGACCCAGACCATCCTCCAGGGACACCAACACTGATCAAGGGTTACAACTATTTAAATGCCACCAGCAAAGTTGCCAGCGGCATTTAAATCAATGCGATCATGCACACCACCATTTGGGGGATGATCGGTGCTCCCCCTGCTGATATGCGTGCATGTAAGTGTGCCCAGGAGCTGCGTCAGTTTAAATGCCGCCGGCTTTGCTAGCAGCATTTGAAATGTTAATGTCTGACCCAGACCCAAACTTCTCATAGCATTTGGGGTCGATAAAGATCTTGTGGTTTGGATCCGCT
Organism: Engystomops pustulosus; assembly: GCA_019512145.1. NCBI lineage: Eukaryota > Metazoa > Chordata > Amphibia > Anura > Leptodactylidae > Engystomops > Engystomops pustulosus. Next base: position 250,033,904 of record CM033642.1, on the reverse strand, counting down.
CACCACTCCCCATTACCTCTCCGTCACTCTTGGCATTTAAACAGATGGTGGGTCCATGGGTGTGGAAGAGTCCTGAAGGTGTAAAAAAAGGGTCCTTTTTACATAATGGGGGGATAGATTAAGCAATGGAGCATTATTCACCGGCGCTTGACGTTCCCCCACTACCTCACGCAGTGACAGATATACTAAGAGGCTCTGACCTCTTTGTATATCTGGAGCTCAACCATTTGCCCAGAAAATTAAGCTATACCTTATTCCAGGAACCACAGATATCAACTGTGCACTGGTTCGGGGTATTCTCATCCCATACCTGTCCACTACACCTTCCTCCATGCCCATTTGGGCAGAAATAGTCACAAATCCTGACCATGCACCAGGAATTGTGACTTTTTCAAGGCTTGTTCATTGGTTCACAGATTCAGTAGGAATCTGCCAGTTTTCAACTACCTCAGAGAGTCTTTCCTGTTTTACTTTAGCCAAATCTTTTAAAATGGTGGCTATTTTAAAAGGGGTCTAGATGGGGTTGTAGTATTCAATATCCGATTTCCAGGATAATTAGAGCAACATTGGTGCAGACATAATCTGAAGCTTTTGCACAAATCGTTGAAGCGTTGGGAAGATACTATGACATAGAGCTTTAAGGCCTTGGGTAGCCAGTGCACCATAGGTAATTTTTAATCAAATTTTAGTTTATTCCCATTCTATTGGAGTCTTTTATTCATTTTTAGCTTTCAATTCATTTGTAAGAAATATCTACAACCTGAAGTACTTGAATTGGCCAGGACATGGTGATTGACTCACCTTCTCTTGGTAAAGAACAGTAGCAAATAGAATGACACATATAAAGAGGGAAGGGCATTCCAGGGCCACAGGAGGGAGACCATTAACATTCATGCAGCTGACGCTCTTTGGGAGGCAGGTGGACAAGATGCTGAGGAGCAGATTGGAAAGTGTGGATTCGGCAGAACATGACCTGGCCACACTTGAGGGTAAGACATAATATTTATCAATTTAACATCATAATCACCATTCATGAATTTTTTTCTTATGTCAAATCATACTTGTCAACACAAAGTTTGATTATTAAACAAATCATAGTCACTGCCTGAGTTATACGTAACTGTATATATTTTTTTCATTTCCCATATTATAAAATATATTCTATTCATTCCAGAGGGTGTTATGTGTTCCTGCAATCCCTTTCAATTTGGCACTTGTTATTTTGAGTTACTATCGCCATTGTTTTATCTATACATTTTTGTTACATGTGTTTTTGGTTTATTTTTAATGTTCTTGTTCTGATTTATACACAGAAAAGAAGAAAACCGGAAATGGAGATGAGTCTAGTTCCTTTGCTCCAAGCACTGCAAAGATACCTTTAACATCTGAGCAAGAGAATAGGAAGCAACAAGATGAATCCACCGTTCTACAAGATGGAATGATAAAACCGATCCAGAAGGTGCATGAGTTCCTCCGGGATCACGGAAGAGAAATCAAGGAAAACCAAAAACAGCAGTGTCACATCCTAAGACATGGATTTCACAGGATAGAGAAAAAGATGGATTCAATGACTAGTGCACTGTCCAAAGTCCACAAAAGCATTCTTTCTCTTTCCCAGGGCATGTTAGCTTTGGCCCGTCAGACTGCCACCATGAACGCTGAACTGTTAAAAACCAATAATCAGATTGCTTCCACCTTTCAGCGCCTCATCCAACTCAAAGAGCTTGAACTTTCCAAAAATACGGCTCAGTCTTCCACCCCAACAGAGCCAAGCAACTCCAATAGCTCTGTCATGCCACGGAAATTCCGAACCCGAGGAGGAAGGCGAATTTCTACCTAAACATAAAACAGAAGGGGTTTATACAACTATGGGGAGAGTTCCACTACAAATACATTGAGTTTGCTTTAAATTTTTGAATTAAAAAAACGTTATTTTGATTTTTTTTCAAGTAACTTATGGTTTTAGAACTTCTATTAAAACTGTTCTCTTTGGAAAATTTTGTTTCTGTGTTACTCAATTGATTTTTTTTTTTGTATCGCTGCATACAAATATACCAAACGAATATTTTGGAGCAAATCTTCGGCCAAGCATCTAATTTCACAAACCTCTTTTGATGTATTTGAGCTTCAGCATGTCCGATCCTTTGTCAAAGAGAAACAAACTACTGCCAGAGGTGTCTGACAGTGGCTTAGTCTCCTTGTAAATTAAAATCTCAAGTACATTATACGCCAATCCAATCATGCTTGGCTATGGGTCATCAATTGGGTAAAGCTTTTGGCCGAATGATTAATCAACAGATTAGTCAACAGATTTTGAAGGTGTATAATCACTTCAAAATCCCCCCAAAAAACAAGGATACTTGTTGAAGACAGTTGCGATTGGGGGACATTTTCATTCCCCCATACATATTATATTTTTGGCAAACACAGACAGAATCAACAAAATCTGTAAACTTTTATCTAGTGTCCACCTTTGACTTCTTGTAGATCATGTTCCAGGTATTCCATAGTCTTTTTTGACCAAAGGAAAGAACTAACAACAACAATATAACCAAGGGGATCTCTTGAACATGATGTACAAGGACTATCTTAACTAGGATATCTGTGGCCTATACCTGTAACACATTTTAAGTTGTGACATGAGATGCTACCTGCCATGTTCATCTGTCATTGACTGTGCAAAATTTAAAGAATAAACCAAGGGCTGTGTAAGGACTCAGAGCGCATTGCTGTCGATCTGCTTTGACTACGGTCGTCGTCTGAGTAAATTTGTATACATTTTATATTGTACAAGTTGATTGTATTATGATCCGATAAACTGTTAAATGTCAAAGACACCTATTGAGTTAGAATGGAATGGAGCAACAAGTACCAAATGTCATAGCTTGTACTCCTCGAATGACCTCAGCGAAAAGACCTGCCAGGAATCCATTAAGTGGGTGAACAGGATTAGAAAAAAGTTGGCTGCTTTCTCCCAAAATGAGCACCACACCTGTCAACAGACTGTGTTTGGGATTTCAGCTCCACTCTCACTGCCATGGTTGGTCCAGAAAATGTGGCCAATTCTTAGACCATGTTTCATGGACTAAATATGTTCATATGTTCAACCATCTTAAGATTAGGCTCCAACAACGCCCTCAAATTGTAGACACAGGTAGTGTTTTTCTCATCTTAAACACCTCTTTTAAACAAATTTGGGATGACCAGTTTTCTGTTTCACCTATTGGTTACCAACTGTGGATGATGTATATTAAACCTTTTATACTGTATATATACCTGTTACTTTTTTTTTTGTAATATTTAAAGAAAGGTACAAAAACACTTTAGTCAAAAAATACGTTATTATAAGACAAATATGAGGATTAAACGAAATAAATTAAATATAGTATTTATATTTAACATTACATAGAGAATTTTTAAAAAATATTTTTGTAACGTGCTACATACAGAATACACATAGGGGATTAGATGGTTCCTTAACACAAACTTCCTCTATAAACACTGCCAATAGTGTTTAAAAAACACTTTTGTGATAATCACATCGATCTATATACTCATCGAAAATGTAGGTTTTACCGAAGCCAGCAAAATATCTTGCACCATTTCATATTGATAGAGCAAAGAGGGAGGAAATCCTCAGTTCTTATTTATATAGTGAGGAATGTATGTCCTATACAATAATGGAAAGTCTACGACAAGGAGGTCATAGAAATTAAAAATGAATGACTCCTATTGCTTGAATGGAAATGTAGAGATAAATAATACATTATGGAAAGCCACAAGTCAGTCTCATGCAGTGTGGCTTTGATTGTGGGAGGAATCCAGAGGGAAGGTGCAGCTCTAGAGAAGCTGTGGAGTTGTCTAAGGTAAAGATATGGGTAGAAGTAATAATGTGGGTCAAGCTCATGGGGGATGGGATGAAACACATTGTATTTGGATGATGGATTTATGCTCTACTGTTCAGTAGATCTATTGGTCAACACTATTTCCATAAACTACTACTGATTTATGTTATACACGTATCAATTACACTTCTTATGGGGGGAATCGGTAAATGCAGTAATATTCAGGTGTTATTTTTATTACAAATCTATGACTGTTTCTACTAATTTGTAATCACCTGTTACATGTTTATACATTCAATAAAAGTGTTTTCCACAAATACACATGTAGTTTGCTGTTCATGTCATTGCCTCTACAGATAAAAGCCCCTATGAGAAGATGACCCATTTGTCCGATATAGTGTGGCTTATCAGTACTTTTCATATTTTTATAGGCTCTTTCCCCCTCTAAATCTTTTTATGCCTTAATATATATTTTTTAATGTACATTGGCATTGTTGGAATTTCATTCTCTAATATCCACCATTCCCAAGTTTTGGCATCCAGTAAATTAATTAGGCACTTTAGTGGTGCCCATCTCTCTAATAGTTAATAAAAAAATTTCAATTTCAATGAAATCATTGGAATGGTACCTAATAAAAGACATATAGGGAGAGAGTGATTATGCCTCCCCACCAGTTTCCTGGCTTCTCTGACCCATACACCACTTTGAGCATATCGGGGAGTAGGTGGCCTGCCAGATTTACTATAGTCTTTGGAGACTATAAAAAAAAAATCTTAGGTCTTAGGGTTAAGTGGCGTAGTTTGTGCCGGTATCTACTAAGAGGCTGGTTACAGAGCGCCAACAGGGAATTTTATGACTGTCGTGTAAAATACCGGCTTCAATGAATTCACCGTAGTGTCTTGTAGTAGGTGGAGATGATAAGGGTTCTTCCTATGGCAAATGCACATGACTGCAGGCGGTCCATGAAAAACGGACTGTATTCTCAATGGATTTCACGGAACAACCAAACCACAGGACTGAACTATGAGAATCACAGTGATATATGATGTAAGGAGACAGCAGTGCTATACTGAACCCTCATTACAGCAGGGAAAAGGAACTCCTTGAATAATATATCACTATGATTCGCCAGTCCAGTTCTCTGTGCACTTTGGTAGGTCCGTGAAATGTGCATGTGCAGCCAACCTTAAAAGTTCAACTGTTGCTCCGTGCTCTCATAATTGGCAAAACTCAAGTGACCTCTATGACTTTTCAAACATTCTCCAAGTCCAAGTTTGGAAAAACAATTGGTTAAAGAGCCTTAGAAGTAGACACCAATGATACCTTGTCTATCACCAGGAAGCAATCATCAACTAATAGATCATGTTCTTCCATGAACAACAGACTCCCCAGACATAAGTGCGTGTCCTAAGATTGAAATTAAAGATGCAAATACTTTGCAAGATATTGCTACCATTTTGCTACCTCTGTAAAGCACAAAGGACCAACATAACTGTATTCTTCATGACTTCAAATGACTCTTTGCTCCATTTTTTCTCATATATTTTGCTCAAAATGAATGAATAAATTCACAATAGGGTGTAACCCACTGGTAGTGTGTGGGTGTGGTAGTGCTGCAGTCCAGCACTGTTCATTTCCTTGTCAATGTAAATAGTAACACCCCGTTTTCAAATTATTTATAGATTTCTAGCAGAATCAACAACAAAAACATTCAACACAGGGAGATATTTAAAAAAAAAATAACTCAAAATGAATTCAATAAGGGTCAGGAAAGAAATCTGTTGTAAATTATGCACAGTAGTTGATTATAATATAGGCAGTTTGGGTGGCCACCCAGGGCCCAAGGCTTCTAAGGCGTCCATAACCATCTGAACCAATCACCAAGTTTGACACTTCCCTGTAGAGATAATAAAAAAGCACCTCCGCCCATGAAATCTTCAAGAAGGCCATGAATTTTCAACACATATGTATAGAAGGGTCTTTCACAGATTTTGAAGGTACTGCAAAGGTCCTCAAATTGCAGAATTAAAGGTGCATAGAAGGGAAACCCTCATTGTAATGTCCCATAATTTTCATACGGCGCAGGGCCCATGGGAATTCATGGGAATCAGGTTGGAATTTTTGGGTGGGACAGGGACCTACATGAGTCAAACCAAAATTACCAAGCCAACAAATAGTAGATGCAAAACTGGAATAGGCATGGCACTAGATTTATTATTCAACACTGTGCGATAAACTGGGTCCGCTTGAAGATTGCTTTGGAACGTCAGGAACTTCAGGAGCTTTTGGAACTTTTAGTAAATATGCATCTGTAAGCGTCTAGCTACATTTTTTTAGTAATAGAGTCTCCATTGATAGCTGTGTGGGGACCCTTGTAAGGGGTTGTGCGGGATAGTTTTGGGGTTAACATAGCTGTATATTTTACACATTCAACAGGTTGATTACATTTTCAGATTTTCCACAAACAAATGTTTAGAAAACCGAGAAAATCTTAGATTTAAACTAAATAATCAGTGATTGCGACCTGAAATACAGTATTTTGATGGACAATTTTTTTTTACTGTGATGCCTATAAAAGTCCCAATTTATATCATGTGTAAACAAACATCTCCTTCTTAAGGGAATACTGTATCCGCTAGACTAAACAAACCTTCTGAAGGCATTGCACTATCCGCGTCCTCCCAGCTGCTTAGTCTAGTGTCCTGATGAGTATGGCTGGAATTTTCGCCCGTTATAAAAGCTCTTCCAAATCAGAAGCAACTGCCGAGTGCCAAACTCAGTTGGATGTAAGACAGCTGGAGAAATGGAATACGGTGTCATCATATATCTTACCTACGAGCCATGTCTTATTGTGATTTAGTTGGACTTGTTTGTCCTTACGGCACAGACCAGACGAGAAATGTTCAAAATAAAAATAGGAGCATTTGCTATAAATCTGCTGCCCGAGATTACAATCACATGTTGCTGTATGGGATATTAAAAGATCAGCAAGGTATTACATTACAGCATGGGGCAAAGTAGTTTTACAGATAGGTAACCTGTCTATTAACTTTGGATAACTGCGTTTAAAAGATTATATAGTTACAGTTCTGGATAAAAAGTTGATAGGAACTTGGTGGGATCACTAGTTTTTCGTTGTGTTGAATTTTAACATGATAACCAGGTGTGAAGTGTGAATGGGTACGTACCATATGTCTTTTATTGTGTTGGCAAATTCCAATTTTCCTGCAACATTTCCTATATTCCATTCACAGATGTAGCAAACACAGTTATCCTGAGTTAAAAGGGTTGTCTTTACATTTGGCGGTCAATGGACTCCCATAGTTGTGAAAAGTGGGTCCTGCAACCCATGGACAACCCATTTAACATAAGTACTGTCCCCGGTAACACTGCAGACTGAGTTAAAGGGGTTGTACAGAAAATGATACCTATAAACAGAAACCAGAGAGAAGAGTTCCGTACTTCTTTACAAAGAGTATAAGGTGTCTTTGTTGTTATTATTTATGGAAGACATTTTTTTTTAGTTTAGAAACAGAAGCTTTAGCTAAATCATAATCAATGTCAAGGATGACAAAAATTGCAACTCAAATATCTGATAATTAGGGCAATGTTTTCTTCTCAGCATCGATAACTTTTCATGTGTGTAATAATCTGGGCAGATCCTTCCTGACATCAGGTGGAAAGCGGCGCTCAATCTGGTATATTGGCACGTAACTTCATGAGCGGCGCCAAGTTACCATAGATGTGTTCATGGCTGGCTGTGCCGTGTCACAACAGAGCAGAGAGCACTGACATGTATATCAACACTATATCCACTCCTATTATCTGTGCATTAATACATTAGTGCTGTAATTAGATCTGACAGCAGATTTCCTAGCAATCTAATGACGGGACACAATTTTAATAGGGTTTAATAACCTTCAATAGATTGTCATATTACAATGAGATGTCTGCTAGATTGAGATTTTCTAAATTAAAGTTAAAAAATGAAATGTTACTATATTAATTACACTGTTCACCCTGATACCGATGTCTTATACAACCATGATATGACCATAAACCCCCAAAAATCACTCCATCTAAATCCATCATACTTTTATTCCAACTTTATAAGGTTTATCTCTAATTTTTCAGTACACAACGCCCATGTCTGTCTCAAATTCCACCTCAAAACCAAGTCCAAAGTTTCACTTTACCCAGGACTTTATTGTAGCTTTAGGCCCCTTCTACGCCTGCATTTGTCACGCACACATGCGCCTTTTTGTTAACGCGCCTTTAAATCTCTACTTTTGCAAGCCCCGCGTGTGAAAAACGCACCATGCAAGTCTACGGAGACGCATCAAAAACGCATTGCACTCTGAGACACATGCAAGTCCAATGCAAGTGCAATGAACTTTTCACGCATCAATTGAAATATAAAAGATAGACCTCAGTCCCGAGTCCTTTTCACACGCGTTATCTGCGCTTAAAAAAACGCATTGAAATTACATTGAAAACGTGCGTGAAAAACTGAGACACTGAACAAACTCTGACCGAAAACTGATTGCACTCTGATTAAAAATGTCAGTTTTTAACAGACCAAACTCTGATCGCAACCTGATCAGACTCTGACGTGATCTGCAACGCAAGTGTGAAAGAGGCCTTACTCCCATTAGTGCTTACGGCCTAAATGCAAAATAGTCATCCACTAAAGCTCACAAATGTTTGTATAAAACAGGATGTAATGTAAGGAAACCAATGGGTAGTAAAAGGCAAAGTGCCCAACATGTGCCAAGAAAGATGTGCCAAATTTACTATAGAGTGTACACTGTGATAAAATTTGGCGCATGAACTGACTACCGGGCTGTTTACTATGTGTACTCATATTCATATAGACATAACAGTGATATATAACAGATAAATGAAGATAAACCATCCATAGTAATAATAAGTTGAGTTTGGAAGTGAAGCCCATCCATGCATATTTCCAGTCTGACCTACAGTTCTCCAACAGTAAGCACTGACTGCTGATTTGGGATTTTCTTTCTTCTTTTGTTGGCTTTGGTGGTGGTGGTGGGGGGGGGGGGTATGAGCTGAATTAAAATATGGGTGTATATACAAGTGAGGAAATTAGTAACATCTGTGCACAATAGAAAGCTATGCACGCCTACAAGGTTTTGGTAAATGTCTTTTACTGTGTTTGTTTTTCCACATAAAATGGGATAGGTTCCTATGACTATGTCAGTTTATGACTATGGCCTGGACAAACCTCAGGTCACGTGTATTTCTCAGTATTTGTTCTGCGAAATGTATATTCTGTATCACTGCTTTGTAGAAGATGAGAAGAAGCCTAGAGTCTGTACTGCATTAGTATAATCTTCTCTGACCGGTATTCCGGTTGAACGTGGACTGTCCTACGGCTGCACCGTATGGACTCTTTCTAAGCTAATGACATATGGCAGGGCTATAGGGTGTGCCAAGGTAGGAAATCATTCTGGAACCTTATGCTGGTGAAGGCCAGGTCTGCTGGCTATGTATAAGTAATGACTGATATTATGCAAGGTATGTCATGGTTTATGCACTCAGTTACGGGGCTCTTGACCTCAGAAATGTATTTCAAAATTGAGTCAATAATGTACAGGAAAATGCTTAAAATATGAACTATGACACTAGAACCATTACTATTGTAACTTTTGTTCTATTGCTGGAGTGCTGGTTTTGAAGAGGGACCATTGGTATTGGGGCAAGGGAGGAAATTTCTCCAAGTTGTAAATCTACCAAATATATTATGGAGAATTTAACTATTTGTGGCAGTGTTCTGGAATCTTGTGTCTAACCTACATTATGTATCAGTTTAATATATCAATAGTCAATAAAATCATTCTGTAATGGAATTTATAAGCAGCCCAATCCTCCTCTATCTTATATTACAGTAGACACTGTGCATTATGGTAGGTAGAATTTACTGCTTATCCTATGTTCATCCACTAAAATAGCTGATGAAACGGTTGCCCAACACTCGCAAATGTGCATGGTGATCATAGGCTTGGTCTCATTAGACATCAATGGGAACCCAACGGGAACAAAGCTCTTGATATACAGATCTTGTGATGTTGTCATTTCCAGAGGGGATTTGGAAATCTGTAGCGAGAGATGAAATTTGTTTCAGTGATCCCAATCATCTGCGACACAGATCCAGAGAATCACAAATATGAGGGAATTTTGGCAACAAGAATATCCTATGTCGGTACGATATTTAAAGGTATAGGTCAAATTTGGTATATATTCCGGATCCACAATATAGGGGATTATATCCTGATTAGTGGCATTCCAAATGGTGGTCTGACTGTAAGGATCATCGGACAAGGATCCCATTGACACTAATCAATGGTGGGGCAGGTTTCAAATACACCCTGCAGCTCCATTGATTCTATATGGCAGTGGGTATGGACATGGGTCCTTGGGACCTTCTCAATATGAGCCACACTTTTACTAGTATAGGAGATGTCATGGCTGTGCGCATGATTTTATCCCATGCATGATGGGTCTAGCTGTAACCCTTCAACTCAATAATTAATAGGGTTTTCCATGAAATGCCGGTCTTATTGTGTAGTGTAGACCACTTTACAGTATGATTCTAACAAGTTTCATATATACGTGTTGGGAAACCCTGAAAACTATGTTCAATGCCGATGATATAATGACTACATACTAACAAGCAGATTTTGTAATAATTACTGGAGCCATGACTTTACAAGTCACTTTTTATATAGGTAGGCTTATTACTCAGTTAAGGGGTTTAATTGAATTTTCCCAGTCTTTCTTATACCCACAGACATGCTTGGCAATCAAGTAATCATGTCATCTTTAAGCAAAGACAAGATGTTACAGTATAGACTTGCTAGCGGCCAATTTATCTCATCAGCGCCGATGCTGGCATAGCTGCCAAGCCATTGGCTACATCATTAGTCCCGATCAAGAGGGCTTTGTCCTGAAAACACAAACAGCTGGCAATATTTGTAGAATAATTTAGCAGCATTTTCACATTTCTGCTGGCACGATGGTCTTTTGTAGGGTTAAACGCATGGGTCTTCAGACAGAATTGTTCTGGAGAGCTGTTTCATTAACGACATCTGCATACACAATGAGCTCTTTCTTCTTCTCCATCTGTGGTGCTGGTTAAGACATCCAAGTTGAGAGGGATGTTCCTTTCCTCTCTATTCTGCTTTGTATAAAAGCTCCGCTGTGTAAGATCAGGCTAAATGAGAACATTGATGTTTCCGCAGCCGCTGTTGACCATCGACACTGACTCTGACGTGACTGGAGATTTTTACCTGAATATCCTTCACTTTGGAAACCTTAGAGGAGCAGCTTCTGAATAAGTCCCCTCCTTGTGATATCCCATTATAACCAAACATCCTATAGCCATCTAATTTTAGGTTGAATAGATTCACTAGAGTTTGTATAAAAATGTTTTATATGTATTTTTTTTTTGTTCTTTATTGCTATTCGGGGAAAACATACAGTTTTGTTTCTCGAAATTATGTGCATCATAGCAGCAACTGATGTTCCCTTTGACTCTTTGGTTCCACCCGATATGTTGAGAGGCTCCAGATTCTTGATACATCTGGAGGTAAGCTGTGCGGCCGGAAAATTCTATACCATGTCCTGCATAGAATTTATAAAAAGAATAAAAAAAACAAAAGTTGTGGGCACCAAGAGGGTACAAGTTGGTTCAATAGTGAATATTAGGTGCTTTTATATTGAGAAATTTGCTGTAATTACTAGTAATAACGGTGCAGTAAAGAAATCCCCTGTGTTCGGCCATTGGCCCAAAATATATGGTGCAAAGATAAAAGAGAAAAACAGAAAAATGGGTAACTCCACTGACCCCATCCCACAACTGAACTGCAGGTTTGTCCCGCATGTGCAGTCACTCTCCATTTGTGGGAACAACTAACATACTAAAACCTATTTGATCAGAGAGTGTCCACACATGACCAATATGACCAACACTTTACTCAGCTTGGCCAAAGCAAGGAGGGTATGCAGACCCTCAGATAGTTGTTGGTCCTAGAAGGTACCCACATCTGCATTGTTTATCTATTTATACAATACAATATGACCGGCTTTATCTCTGGGCGAAATTAATTAGTACATGGTGTCCGGCTGATTGTTACATACAGTTAGGGATAGGCTTTCACATTATGGATATAGTTACATGAATACATTATAAAAGGCACGTTATATACACACATTCCAAGTAGAATTATGGGCAATGGTTATTACAAGTACGAAACTTGGTTGCTTGTGGCTTACTTGCCTAATCTTACTGATTATATACATACATGCATACATTTACAAGTACATCATGTTATATACATTACATGCATATTACATTACATACTTCACAGGCTACATATGGGTTGGGGTAAATGTTTACGATTATGTATAATGAGACACTAGCTGCACACACAGTTACAAACAAATTCCTATGGGACAGGATTAGGGGGTGCCGGTGTAGCTTCCAGGGTTAAGGTGATACTACCCTCAGCAGGGGGAGTGCTGTAAGCTGCTCCAGTTGTGCCCTTGACAGCACTGAAGCCAAAACAAGCATACCAACGGTAGGTGGCTACTTGCATGGGGTTCAATAGCCTTTATAGGGACAGCTTGAAAATTATTGGTAATTCATCTTGTTAGCTTCATTAGAGGAAACAGGGTTTTTTTTGCTATGAGAACTGTCAGTCTGTGGAATAGCCTGCCTCAGGCGCTGGTCACAGCAGTAACTGCAGAGAGCTTCTGGAGGGCCTAGATGTCTTTTGACATCTAAAAAACATTAACGGTTATGTAACTTAGAATTGTTTCCCCTAAATCTCTTCCTCATCCAATCCCTTCCCTTCCTTGGTGGAACTGGATGAAAATGTGTCTTTTTTCAACCATATAAACTTTGTAACAAGGACACCTCATGTATGTGCATCGTAATATCTTAAAGGGTACCTACAATGTTTTTTCTTGACCAGCCTAGCGGATTTCTTACACATGAAAAAGAGGATTGTGGGGGAAGTAAAGTTGTAGATCATTCACTCATCGCTATTGTGTGCCAACAAGTGTGGGCTGCAACCTCTCATGACTTCTTGGGCTGCATAGCAGATGCCATGGCTGCTCTAGTGATAGTTACACCCATGGTCTCCCTATAGAATCTCCTCAAAGCAGAGATCAATTCTGTGCAGACATCACATTTAGTGCTACATGTAATGCAATAATTCTTGCCCAGGAAATTAGTAGCCAAGATCAACTTAGCTGGAGGTCTTTGGAACCAGAATCCGCCAACAGCTTGTAAAGTATAGAGTTTGTCCCTTTAATATAAATGGCCTAGTGACATACATGTACAGCATAATTTGCCATAAAATGCGGTATGAGAGTCTTATAATCCTCGGCAGACTCCACACAGCCGGTTTCTCCCACTGTCAGCGGTGACTTACGTCATTATAACAGATGGGCCACCGATCTTACTAATACAGGAGTCACCTATTCGAGCTGAAAACTCTAATGTGTTAAGTTTGATTTTTAATTCCAGCTGTGGTCAAAATAGCGTCGCGTAGAACAGGAAGGTGTTTCATTTTCAAGCCCGAGCTGTCGAGCAGGAATAAAATTGCAACAAATGAACTAGAAAACCCGAGAAGAAAGGAGGGGGCGGGTGACACGAGACAATACATAACTGTATCTATCTGTGCCATTCCAAAGAGAGAACCACGGATCCTCAGATAAATAATCACAACCACTGCAGGGACATCTACAGTTAATGATTTGGGGGGGGGGCTTCCTGTGACAATCTAGACTTGTGGAGAGGTTGTCAGCTCCCACCACTAAGAATTTATTTCAGCATCACTGATAAGACTGAACTGATCTGACCTCAGGACTGAACTGTTAGTACTGACAAGTAAAGAAACAATGCGATGGAAGGTCACAGGATGGCCGAGGGAAACATTGCCAAGTAATGTGCACAGTATTAAGGGGAATGTGATGATGAAAATGCAGTCTGATCTACAGGTAGCATAGAAGAATGGATTGTATAATGCCTTGTATATGCAGGAGGAATGTTATAAAGCAGGGGGAGCTGAGCAAATTACACTCAGACCCACATTTGTCAAAAGTCGTGCAAACTACACTATGTGCCGTTTGCCTCACTAATGGGCAGATTGCGGCAGATTATAGAATACTGGCGTATGGACTTCATTAATCTGGCATCCCCTACAGTGCTTGGGAAGTGTGCAACATCTTTTTTTGGGAAACCTTTAACATAGAGCTTGCTACACAATTCTGTTGAGTCGCAGGGATAAATATGGTGCACCCTTTAGGTGCAGAATTTTGTGGCGCGGCTGCAATACTAGTGCAAACACTTTATACATGTGCAAGCAGTCTGTGTGTTATTTTCAGTGCAGAAAAAGTCAGAAAAGTGGTGCAAATACTTTAATAAGTGTGGGCTGATGTTATAGACCATGAGGAGATGAGCGGATTGTACATAGTGTCCTACCTACAGGTAACATGTTATAGAGCAGTTGGAGTTGAGCAGGTTTTACATAGTGTCTGACCTACAGTTAACATGTTATAGAGCAGTTGGAGCTGTGCAGAGTGTACATAGTCTCTTATTTGCAGGTAGCATGTTATAGAGCAGGAGAAGCTGGGTAGATGATGTTGGTAATATATTTAGAGTAGGAGAAGCAGAGCACATTTTACATAATATACTTTAGGCAGGCATGTAATAGAGCAGGAGAACATTATATATAGTGTGTTGTAGATGTTGCCGGCAGCATGTTATGTAGTAGGAGGAGCAGAACGGATTTTGCAAACTGTTCTCTGCAGCATGTTATAGAGCAGGGGGAGCTGAGCATATTGTATATAATGTGTTATCTGAGAGCAGTATGTTGTAGAGCAGAAGGAGTGAAGCAGATTGTACAAAGTGTTCTCTGCAGCATGTTATAGAGCAGGAGAAGCTGAGCATATTGTATATAGTGTTCTGATGGCAGTAAATCCTGCATATCTGTAGACTGTTTAGTTAAGTTCATACTACGGCAGTAAGCTTAGTTTGCGAGTAGTACAATTTTGGTACACATTGGGGCAGATTTACTTACCCGGTCCATTCGCGATCCAGCAGCGCATTCTCTGGGGTGGATTCGGGTCCGGCCGGGATTCACTAAGGCAGTTCCTCCGACGTCCACTAGGTGTCGCTGCTGCACTGAAGAGCATCGGAATGCACTGAATTTCACCATCCTATCGTGGGTGAAGGTAAGCGCGTGTCAAGCGACACTTTTTTTTAAAAAAAATGCAGCGGTTTTTGCGAATCCGTCGGGTTTTCGTTCGGCCACGCCCCCCAATTTCCGTTGCGTGCATGCCGGCGCCGATGCGCCACAATCCGATCGCGTGCGCCAAAATCCCGAGGCAATTTAGGAAAAATCTGCGCAAATCGTAAATATTCGGGTAACACAACGTGAAACCGCGAATCGGGCCTTTAGTAAATGACCCCCATAGTCACATCATAAACCTCATGCCTAGGTCACATCAGTATGAAAAACCCTCACTTGGTAAAAAAATTTTGGATGCCTTTAAACTCTCAGACCCAAATTTCTTCTGGGTCCCATAGAAAGTGACATGCAGTGACCTTTGTAGATGCAGTATCCAGGTTTAGATCAGTTTGTGCATAGTTTCTGCATTGTAGCAGCTGGTGACACCAGGAACTTCATTCTTCTCAATGTCAATAGGTGCACATGCACGGCAGCAGGATCCTTGTAGGGGCAGCGCTTGTTTCCAAGCAGTAAGATAATAGTAACTATTTATAATAAAAAACATGTTGCTTCCTGCAATTCTCCCTCGTCTGGCATCTATTGTCTGACATGAAATGGCTGGAACACGGGAACACATTACAATTGGAAAATGGATTTGCAGGTTAGGTTGGATTTTAATAAATCTGGGTGGAGATGGGAACCTCTGCCTGGAAATAACAATAGTGTACATGATTTCATGCACGGGTTCTCTCAGGGAGATGTTTATGCATATTTGATGGCGAATAATTGGATATTCATTGATATTGTTAATTATTTATTTTGTAGATTGAGGTTTCTAGCGTTCACATTCAGCCAGGTGTGGACTGTAGACGACTTTCTAGGTTTGTGCTGATAATTACAGGATAAAATGACTGAAATTGGATCATTTTCCGTGTTTTCTGTGCAAAGCCATGACTTGTCTTTTTTACTAGCCACATGCAGTGGTCAATAGATGGTAACTTAAAGATAGCTCCTGAATTAAAGGAAATCTACTACCAGGATGAAGAACTGTAAACCAAGCAATCTTACATAACGGTGTGTGCCCCCTCTGGCAGGATATGCTCTTATTTAAGATCCTTGTGCCCTTGTTTTTACATGAATAGGATTTACAGATTATGCAAATGAGCCTCAGGGGTTGCACGCTCATGTAACAGCTATGGCAGTTACACCAATCATGAGAATTGGGGAGACTAAAAGATCCAATTTGGCTTCTGAAGTGATTCTAATTTATTTTTTGAGGGGGAATAACATATGGTATTTATTATCCTTAAATATTGTTTGATCATTAGGGGGCTAATATCTGATACATTTGGAAAGTAGTTTTGTATGCCCACCTATTTTCAAAGTGACAGAGTGTAATACAATGAGGATTGATGGCTGTCTGTTGGGGGGCTTATTTGTTTTAAGGATAAAGGGGATCTAATTTTTGTTGGCGTTATTTTTGATTGCACATTGAAATGCTCCTGTATATGAAGGGTTAAGTGTTTTTAGTAGCAAATGCATTTTCTTTATTTTCACTTAAAGTGTGTGAAGTAAGCTAAAAAAATTCTCCCAAGGCACTCATACACTTGTGAATTTGTCATGTGCTCAGGAAGTCGTTCCCATAGGACCTGCTTTAGGATTTGGGCTATACATGACAGCATGGCTCCAAACAGTTCATTTCCACAGCTCTCCTTATATATCATGGAGAGAGCCAAAGTGGTGACGACAGAGCCACCTCTTTCCCAGGAGGAGAGACAGACAATGGTGCACTTATTACAATGTATCTCGCAGATCTGTGCTCCGCTATGTATCCTACAGTCTACGTGTCAATACTGCAGGGACCCTCCCCGGGTATAGTCATCTGAAGCCATTTCCCACCATAGAAGTGTTTGCTGTATTTTAGCACTAACAGAACACGTCAGAGATGTTATAAAAAGTGTGAAGGTGTTTGATTTTTTAATGGTGTAGACCCTGATAGTGTGTGATAAGGTCTTGTCACCTAATGGTACATATTTTCTCTTGTTTTTAGTCTTCAGTGTAAAAAAAACATCATACATTCTAAGCATCTTTATATCCCAATATTCAAAAAATGAGAATGTATGCAATATATATATATATATGTACACACAGGCAGTCCCCTACACTCGAACACTCGACCCCTAGTTACAAACGGACCTCTGGATATGGGTAATTTATTGTACTTTAGTCCTAGGCTACAATAATCAGCTGTAACAGTTATCACAGGTGTAGTGAAGCTTTATTGTTACTCCTGGTTCTTATGACAACCCAAAATTTTTAATATCCAATTGTCACAGAGACCAAAAAAGTTCTGGCTGGAGCTACAATGATAAAATATACAGTTCCAAATTACATACAAATTCAACTTAAGAACAAATCTACAGACCCTATCTTGTATGTAACCCAGGGACTGCCTGTATATATATAAATAAATCATCAGAAAGTACATTATATCACAAATGCCCCCATAATACTGAGCCTAATGGCATTTGGTATTGTATTTTTTTTTTAATTTGAGGTACAGCAGAGCCCCTTCATCATTTGTGCCTTAGAATAGATAAAGTAGGGGCCTATAAAATCTCTGAAGCGCCCCATGTACAGTAGGGACCAACATCTATAACATAATGTAGGTAAAGTATATGGACCCATAGATGTGTCCATGAGGTAAAAGATGTCAGAGACATACTGTATGTACAGTGAAAAATGCACACCCCCATAGATGACAGTGAGATAAAAGAGTTACAGCAGGGTCCTATAGACATCTCTGAGGTATTAAATGTACATTAGGATGCCATAGACCTCTGTGAGTTAAAGGAAGGACAGTAGCGTCCCATAGAAGTTTATAAGATAAAAGTACCATAAAGCCCCATAGACCTCTTTGATGTAAAAGTTGCACACTATGGCCCCAAAGATGTCTGTGAGGTAAAAGAGGTACACACGAGCCCCAAAGATGTCAACTAGGCATAAAATGTACAATAAGGCCTCATAGGTACTTGTGAGGCATAAAATATAAAATAGGGCCTTTAGACTTCTGTGAGGTAAAAGAGGTGAAGTAGGTCCCCATAGAACTCCAATAGGTAAAAGAAATACAGAGGGTACCCATAGGTGTCTATGAGGTAGTAAAAGAATGCCAGGGTCCCATAGACATCTATGAGGGAAAAAACCATATAATAGTGCCCCATACAAGTCTATGTGGTAAAAAGTACAGTAGGGGCCCGAAGAGGAAGAGGTAACAGAGGTACAACAGGGACCTACAGACGTCTATGAGATATAAGAAGTCCAGTAGTGAGCCGTGTAGACATCTGTGAGGTACAAGAATTACACTAGAGCCCCATAGATGTCTTTGAGGTAAAAGAGATATTGTATGGATGGATACATGTAAAAGTAATACAATAGGGACCAATAAATGTCCATGATGTAAAGAAGATGTCAACTCTACAGAGATCTATGATTTAAAGGATTCACAGGACAACAGTGACCGGTCCTGTGGTGATCCTTTAATAAACCCTATAATAGTCAGTGGGATCTATGGGCTGCTGTTTATGTCCATCATGAATTGACATTATTTTGCATTTTCTAAGCTGAGGATGAAAAAGAAAATGAGAAGTGGGATTGAAAATGTAAATCTAGCCTAAGGTAGTCTTAAAATCTATTATTTACAAGATCCTTATAGCAGAAGAGCTTCCAGCAATGTCTGGTACACATGTTCTGGTAACTACCTGCAGTTTATGAAATAATACAGATAAATCATTAGATGATCATGAAGCTGATATCAAAGTCTGATATCCATGTTCTTCCCATAATTCCATACAATTTATATACAGTACAAGCAATAAGGACATAACACTAAGATGTACTGGGGGCCTTCCTATATTGTTTGCATTTAGATTGAGATGAGGTTGAGCGGAGCTTCATGTCATTAATGTGGCCTCACCTTTTAATTTCGAACTATTGGGATAAGATGTATACAGCACTGTGTAATATTTCCTCTCTATGTCTTCAGAATGCACATATTATTGATTAGCTGTAATTAAGTTAAACCCAATTCATGATCAGTTGATTCAGCTAATGGGATTAAATACGTGCTTACTGAAGTAGGGTTCCTATAGAGAAAATCATAATGTCCTTTGGAGCTGGAGCACCCATCAAGGACACAAATACACAGTGCATGCACCCTTTCTCCATGGCACATACACCCTTCCTGTAAGTTCCATGAAGCCTTTCCTCTATGGAACATACACCCTTCCTGTAAGTTACATGGGGTCTTTCCTCTATGGAACATACACCCTTCCTGTAAGTTACATGAGGTCTTTCCTCTATGGAACATACACCCTTCCTGTAAGTTACATGGGGTCTTTCCTCTATGGAACATACACCCTTCCTGTAAGTTACATGGGGTCTTTCCTCTATGGCACATACACCCTTTCTGTAAATTACATGAGGTCTTTCCTCTATGGAACATACACGCCTTCTGTAAGTTACATGGAGCCTTTCCTCTATGGCACATTACACCCTTTCCTGTAAGTTACATAGGTCTTTCCTCTACTGGAACATACCCCTTCCTTGTAAGTCCCTGGTTGGCTTTCCTCTTGTACATACACCCTTCCGTAAGTTACATGGTGTCTTTCCTCTATGGACTACACCCTTCTGTAAGTTACCATGGGGATTTCCCTATGGCAATACACCCTTTCTGTAAATTACATGGGGCCTTTCCTCTATGGCACATACACCCTTTCTGTAAATTACATGGGGCCTTTCCTCTATGGTACATATACCCTTCCTGTAAGTTTCATGGGGCCTTTCCTCTATGGTACATATACCCTTCCTGTAAGTTACATGGAGCCTTTCCTCTATGGCACATACACCCTTCCTGTGAAGTACATGCTCCCTTTCTTTATGGCACATAACCTTTTTTCTTTATGACATCCTTTCTCTTTAATACATGCAACTCCTTGTCTAAGGTACGTGCACCCTTCCTCTACGACACATATTCCTTTCCTCTGTGGCACATAAACCTTTCTGCAATGGCACATTCACCCTTCTTCTATGGCACATACAGTACACCCTTCCTCTACAATACATGCACCTTTCCACTGTAGCGCATACAACGTTTCTCCATGGCACATACAGTCTTCCTCTATGGCACATACACCCTGACTTTGTGGCTCACACACCATTTCTCCATGGTACATACACCCTTCCTCCATGGCACAAGCTCTTGCTTTATGGTACATGCAACCTGTCTCTATGGCACATACACCCTTCCACTATTGTATTCTGTATTGAAACACTATGGTAGCATTATTTGGGCTGTGTATGGCAGCAACATTGTGGCATCATGTAATGGTATAGAAGGCTGAAATTTCTAGAGGGACTGTCTGGAATTTACAAGCAGATGGGTGTGTATGTTTTTTAACAAAATATCCCATCATTTATGTAACAGCCCTCGTGAGCACAATGTTTATGTGTTATTTCTAAAAAGTTTTTATATGATATGTTTGTTAACTTTTTATATGATATGATTGTTAACTTTTAACACTTTAATGGTTCCTTTTCAGCATGCCGTCCAGGATTTTACAAAGCAGTCACAGGGAACCTTAAGTGTGGCAAATGCCCTCCACACAGCTCAACTCAGGAAGATGGCGCCACCCAATGTGTGTGCGAGAAGAATTACTACAGGGCAGATAAGGACCCTCCATCTATGGCTTGTACAAGTATGTGTACTCATTAACTTTAAAAGACCATGTCTTGACATATTTGTTTTCTCAGTATACACAATAGTTTATAAATGTACATTTCAGAATTATACTGTATATGCTGAAGACATTTTTGTATGGACTAATTGCCCTCACCTTTATGGGCAATGGTCAAGTACTAGTACTCCAATGAATCCATCCACACACATATACTGAACGTGAATGCTTTATACCTGGTCCATACCTCACATTGTCTTGTTTTGATAGGACCACCCTCTGCACCGAGAAACCTTATTTCTAATATCAATGAAACATCAGTAATATTGGACTGGAGCTGGCCGCTGGACACTGGTGGAAGAAAAGATCTCACCTTCAATGTGGTCTGTAAGAAATGTGGTGGAAACTCAAAGTTTTGTGAAGCCTGCAAAGGAAATCTAAGATTTATCCCTCGACAGATTGGTTTAACAAACACCACTGTGACCATCATGGATTTACTGGCACACACCAATTATACATTCGAGATTGAATCTGTGAATGGGGTCTCCGACCAGAGTGTAACCATGAGACACATTGCTGCGGTCAGCATCACCACCAACCAAGCAGGTTAGTGTATACTCCTTTCTTTATGCTAAAGGTAGGTCATGTAAGTCTCTAACCTTCCTCCAACCCCCATTTCTCATGGACAGTGTCAGAACTGGAGTGACTTCCCCCATGGTCCCATCACTGATCTTCAAATTGTAGATTCTCTTAAAATCTAAGAGAGTTATAATTCATAATGAATTTTTTATCTGTTTGCTCTTATTATAATACACATACAAAGCCCAGGTCAGTTTTCAAAAGGTTCAAACAGCCCAAATAATGGCATAGTTCATAAGGTGAATCTTGAGATATAGGGGTTCATTTACTAAGGGTCGCGTGCACCCTTTTGTCGGACTGTGCACCTTTTTCGGGGCTAAAATGGCTTGCACAGGTATTTAAGAAGTGTGTGCGCTGGGCTCATTAAAGAGCTTGTATCTTAAGAACTTGGTCACAAATGGAAGGGCATTCAGAATTGAGGTATCTAGACACAGGGGGTCACATTTACTTACCCGGTCCTGTCGTGATCCCCGAGGTGCGTTGTCCAGCGAGGATGAAGTCCGGCGCGATTCACTAAGATCGTGAGCCCGATATCCTGCATGTGTCGCTTCCCCGCTGAGCTCCGCCGTAGTTCACCTTCTTCTTCCCGGTGTATGTGAGTGCATGTCTTGCGACACAATTAGAATTTTAAATCCTGCGCTTAGTCCGAATCAGGTTGTCCGATGGCCACACCCCCACACCCCCGATTTGTGTTGCATGAAAGTCGGCGCCATTGCGCCAAAATCTGATTGTGCTCGCCAAAAACCCCTGTTAAATGTGGTGCAAATCGGAAATAGTTGGAAAACCCGACTGAAATGCGGTGTGCGGACCCTTAGTAAATGTGCCCCAGGATGTCTGATCATTGGGGGTCCCATTGCTGCAGTTAGGGGAATTTGGAATAATGAATTTAGACATTTGTGATGCCTTGTTGACTTGTATGGCCTCCTGGAGATTGTAGTCCTGGAAGACCTATTTTAGTGCTAGGAGCATTGGTCAACCACTATGGATAAGAAGTAAGTTAACCAAACGATTTTATGAGTTTTTTTTTCATTCTACCTCCACTCTCCATAAAATATAAATATAGAGGGGGACTCCTTGACTCCTCTGGTGGTGGCTTGTCTATTCTTAAAACCAAATCTTCTGTAAAGTGTAAAATCCAACTTGCCTTATCCATTCTAAATAGCCGATGGGGTAGAGTTGGGACAACTTCCATAAAAGTCAGATGTAGTAGATGTGTAAACGTGACCCTTTTTGTCCAAATTATTAAATATTCTTAAATGACTCATTCCCATTTTATAACAGTTAAAGCTTGATATGAAACTTTTTCCCGTAGACCTGGTTTGCCAAGTAAAGGTAGCGTTGTGTTACTGTAATAGACTCACCACTAAACATACAGGACGCTGATTTATTATGAACAATGAGAGCTTCCTAATGTCTTGTTTTCCCGGCTACCACAAAACATTTAATGAATCCACAATTACTACCATTCGTTGCATGGGCTCCCGGCCGGTACTTGAGAAATCAATCACAGGGTAATGCAGTAGAGGGAAATATTTAAGGCTGCCCAGGTCAATGCTAAGAGTGCTCCCACCATTTACAACACACATTTAGGAAGCAGCGCAAGGAAATTAGAGCAAGATATTGGTTACAATTTAGGAAACCTGACTCGACTCGGCACATCCTGAATAAGGCTATTTATACGCTGCATACTCCACAGGAAATTGACTGATACATTTCCAGGATACAAGGGAACCTGAACATCACTGGTAACATTAACTGGTTTTATATTCTCTATTAAGTGAAGTTTAATCGTCAGGAATCAATCAAAGCAATTTATATAATGGAATAGGGGTTTCTTAAAGGGATACTGACCGGGGTCTCCTTTTAATCCATTTATTTAGCTTATTTTTGGATTGTTTTGTTGTTGTTTTTTATTTTTATTTATACTTATGCAACTAAATATCATTCAATGGGTTACAGTAGGTTAAATCACAGCCATATCTAGTTGGTAGGGGCATAAAGCTCCCTGATTGGCTTCTCTGCAGCCCATCATGTCCGTGTTACATGGAGTTGACAAATTTAGAATGCTGAACCTTAAGTTCCAGTTTGCTCATCTCTTGCTTTATCATATTTAAGGAGAGAAGGAACCAACCAGCTCATGGCAACTCTGTTCCATGGATCCCAATGTATGTGCACACCAAATGAAAAGGCAAACCTTTTCTAACACCAAGATCGTATAATATAAAATATAATACATAAAATAAAAAAAATAATAAAATACATAAAATACTGAACCAGAGCGGTATTGACAATATATAGAACGCAAAAGTATAGAATATATCTTGATTATCTTTTAATATTACATAATACACTTTTGTACATAATCTTTATCTTCTGGCAAGTATTTTTCTTTCCTTGGGACTTATTATAATACTTTTATTTTTTATATCGAACCACTACTTACCAATGTACTGTACAGATATGGCCTTTTTTAAATCCGGAATTTAAAGTTCTAAGAGAACCCGCATGTTACTTTTGAGGGAAATCTATATTAAATGGATGATAACATTGGAATAACATGCAATTCCCATATGACTGTTGATGATCAAGGAACAGCTTGGATGAACCCTGGAGTGCATTGAGACCATGAGACCTCCCCATATATCCTTAACAATGCTGTGGCATAATAGTATAGTGCGTGTTGTTAAGGGGTTAAAGTGGTTTGGCGGTGAGGCACAAAAATGTGTGGGCAAAAAAGGAGTGGGGGAACTTACAGTTTCTGGCCCTATGCTTGGGGGTACTAGGGACCCGATTCTGGCCAACAAATAGCTTCCTTGAACCTGCAGAAAACAAAGGAAATGACAACCTGTGGTCCTAGAAGGAGAAATGGTAATAACCAGTGGGGTAAAGACCTTTTTTGCCACCCCTCCCCATATAGTCTCTTCCAGGGATTCTGTAGATAGCAACAGAAATCTATATTAAAATTTCACTATATGACTCCAGTGTATTAAAAAGGTAGAAAGAATTCTTCCACCACTTACAGATGAAGCAGAAATGAGCTTATCAAAATTGTGATGTTAGGTCTGATTTTCACGGGACTAGAGGGGTTGTCGAGTTTTGTAAAGCTTGTTGAAGGAACCCAGTGATAAATAACATATATGATAATAGTCTCATGTCATGTAATTGTTTATGGTAAAACATAATTACAGATATGCACACAACACTCTGCCGCCCCCTACTATACACGCTCTCTATTTTATGCACTTTGCATTTAAGCCTTTGGCTCTCTATCTCTGCCAAAATAGCACTTTACTTAATCTGGCCGTTAAGAGAAATTATCAAAATATATATTTTTTATAAATGGTGAATGTAATGACATATCATTGAATTTAGCAGTTTACTTTATTAAACAGAGTAAGTGAAGGAATAACTGGAAGACCTCGGATTCCTGGATATTAATGTGGGATTTTTGGCAGCGCAAGGTCTGACTATAAAGAAAGAGTTTTACCACCTTATCAAGAAAAGAGATATTCAGCTATTTCTGATCAGTAACTGCTTGTGGGATCTAGATTTGCCGAAGGAGAAATACTACAGGAAAGCTTTCAGTGTAAACTGTGATACAAGATCTATTATCTATTCATCTTTCTGTCCATCAGTCTAGAATCAAAAAACGGCAGCACAAGGGGCCAAATTTATCATGTCTTGTACCGCGTTGATGCCCTGCGCCTGCACACTGCCTATAGCCTGCGCCTCTTCAGACGTAGAAGTGGCCCTAGTGAGGCAACCCAACACTGTGCTGCCCTGCTGCCCAGGAGGTCAGGAGGCCAGACCTGCACTGAGAACCATCATTCTATTTATTAATGAATTGATCAAGTACATTGGGGCACATGCTAATTATGCAGATCACAGGATCTATGAGGGTTCAGGCTTCAGCTGAGCTCAGTAAAATAGCACCATAGGCATATGACATATAGGCAGAGCGCAGGCATGGGGCATCTCTCCCTCCTGAAGGTCCTGAAGCGTTTAATGCTCCTAAGAACACAGTGGCCTCTATAATCCTTAAATGGAAGAGGTTTGGGACAAGCCCAACTCTTCCTCCACCTGGCCGTTAAACCAAAATAAGCAATCGTTGGAGAAGAGAGTTGGTGAAGAGTGAGAGGTAAAGAAGAACCCCAAGATCACTGTGGCTGAGCTCTAGATATGCAGTAGGGAGATGGGAGAATGTTCCACAAAGTCACCTATCACTGCAGCCTCCACCAGTCGGGGCTTTATGGTAGAATGTGCCGACGGAAGCCTCTTCCGAGTGTGCCGACGGAAGCCTCTCCTGAGTGTGCCGACGGAAGCAAGACATATAAAAGCCGTATACTGTTTGCAAAAAAAAACTTATGAAGGACTCCCAGACTATGATAAGTAAGTTTATCTGGTCTGGTGAGAGGAATATTGAACTTTTTGGTGTTAATTCTAAACGGTATGTGTGGAGAAAACCAGGCAGTGAAACATTGTGGCGAAAACCAGGCAGTGAAACATGGTGGTAGCTGCATCATCCAGCTGATGTTTTTCAGCTGCAGGAAAAACTGGTTGCAATTGAAGTAAAAATGAGTGCAGCTAAGTCCAGAGATATCCTGGATGAAGACCACTTTCAGGCTGCTCTGGACCTCAGACTGGGCTAAAGGTTCACCTTCTAACAAGACAATGACCCTAAGCACACAGCTAAAATAACAAAGCAGTGGCTTCAGGACATCTTTGTGACCATTCATGACTGGCTCAGCCAGAGCCCTGACCTAAACCCAATTGAGCATCTCTCGAGAGACGTCCTACTATCTATCACCATCCAACCTGAGGGAACTGGAGAGGAACTGCATGGAACAATGGCAAAGAATTCCAAAATCCAGGCGTGAAAAACTTGTTTTATTATTTCCAACAAGACTTATGGCTGTATTAGCCCAATACTCAATACTAGGAAAAGCATTGCAGTACTGCATTCTTATAACCAAGTGATATACAACCAGAAATTGCGCCTATTTTCCCCCTTTCGTGGGGCATTCTTACCTCACATCTGTGCAATGTGAGGTGCAATTCTAGTCTCAGACTGAGCTTAGAACTGCCCATGGTGCCACCCCCGCAGGATTTATCAGGAGGCCGGATCCAGGGAGTGCAAGGGGGAGGGGATGCATAATACGTTGGCGCACCATGAGCCAGTGCCAGAGCCAGTCTGATGGACACTTCTGCGTTGAATGTCCAAAATATTTAGCTCTGCCCTGCGGTTGGGTTGGTGAATGGAAGCATAGCATTATGAAGTTCGATCTGTATATATTTGACTTATTTTGTTTGTATATGTCCCCCATGACCTGTGAAGCACTGTATAATTTGATGGTGCTATATAAATAAAGTTATTTGGGGTTTTCAGCACAGTGCAGCAACGTTTAACATGTGTTATGCTGGGCATGGAGTAGGAAACACCACTAGGTTATATTTCTATGTACATGGCAGTATATAGTCATAAGTCTTCTCTTTTGATAACATCTTAAACCATCGCATGGAATTTGACCTTTGCCTTTAACTACTACTTGAAGTGATTTTGCTCATGAAATGAGTGATTTATGTTTTGATTTATATTAGTAGATGACTTCACATTAGAATAAAATATATTTGTCTATCTTTAGACATGATTACTCACAAAAATGAACTAAAAGCTGTGCATGGAAAAGAAGGGACATCTTACTCTCCGGTTGTTATTGACAGATTCATATTCACCTATAACACGCCTATAGTCTAGGCGTGTGCCTATAGGTGACCCTAAGAAGAATAGAAAATTTACTTATGAATACCCTGAAATGATGTATTGATATGTAAATGATGTGTATTCATATGTTAATAGAATACAATG
The DNA here is from genome assembly GCA_019512145.1 of Engystomops pustulosus. Classification (NCBI taxonomy): domain Eukaryota; kingdom Metazoa; phylum Chordata; class Amphibia; order Anura; family Leptodactylidae; genus Engystomops; species Engystomops pustulosus. Next base: position 250,006,560 of record CM033642.1, on the reverse strand, counting down.
CAATGAAAGTGTGAGGAGAACATCAAGCAAGGCACATGAGGAAGGCCGGAGCTAGATGTTGTGACAAGCCCATCACAATGCTCTGCATAACAATTAGCTTTGATGTATGATGGGGCCTATTTGATGGACAGAATCTATGGCACCAGACAATGTGTGGCTACATGGGGAGCAACGACCTCAGGAAAAATGGCAGCAGCATTTATATGGTTAACATCAACAATCAGTATCACCGATACATAGGTGTTACCAGCAGGGGTGAGCCTGAACACTAAAAGTGGACTTCTGGCTGAAGTTTGGTTTCGCGACTGGAACCCACAATGTTTGGCACAGACCAGAATCTTGTGGTTTGGGTCCGGTCACAGGTGGTCTAGGTGGGCCCCAGCCCCTACATGAGCAGTACATGCTGGAGTACCCTCACTGTACTTCATACAAATAGTTTGAATTTGCATTATTTATAACTGTAATAATATGGGCAAATTCCATCTGAAACTCCCCAAAGATGGATTGAGGCTACCAAGGGTCCCTGGTTTGTATGAAACTTGAGGGACCTCCACAAGTCAATATTTTAATGGGTTGACATTTGCTACCTTCATATGGTACCAGAAACAGGATTCTTAGGAGAAGATGTCTGCTATTGGTTCTTCAGTTGGGTGAAAGTGGGATCCTGTGACTGATACATTTTAGGAAATTGTGAATGGGTGGCAGGTAATATTTGTATGCAACTAGTGATGAGTGAACCCATTTGGGTTCTGTTTTTCCTAGTTCTGGGCACAAAACATTGATTCGGGTACCTGAACCCCAAAGGGGAACACCCACCGGTAACACCCATGAGCACTTCTGGCACCGATTTGACTTTCTGGTGTCTTTTAAAGGGTTAACAGCCATGATTGATGCCAGCATTGATTGCAGGGGTTACTGGTTGGGTTGAGCCAAAACAGCAAACCTGAACATCTGATCCAGGTTCAGGATCGGGTATCCAAACCCTAAATGTTCAAACCTGTATTGGCCCCAATAATAGATTTTACATATGGGCCCTAGACATCTCAGCCCGAAACTGAACTCTGTCCTCTTGTAGAGGGGAAGTTGTATAGTCAGGACCCTTTGTCCAGCTCATGCTCCTCACTCCACCTCATAGTTTGACTCCATAACCCCTTGTCCTCCAGTTTTCAGTACTGAAATATTACTAATGCCTGTAATGTATATATATTCTATATGGACTCCGATCCTTCTCCACATTACAGGGAGAGCGGCAGAACAATTAACCTGTCTGATATTATGGGGAGCCATTTACAAAATGCTTAAGTTACTCATCGCAGTCGTGTCTCCACACTCAGGGGAGCAATCGTACAACTATGTAGTCACCACAGATGCCGAGTTCTCTCCTTAGTCATTAAATATGTCAAAATTAAATAACTTCTGCCAAATAATTTAGTACTTAGAAGCATCTACTTTTAAAGATAATGTTAAATGTATTTTATGGCTTTATGGCCTGGCCGGAGAACACATACAAGCCACAATATGTGTCTGTACAAAAGTGTCTAATATCTCAGGCTCAGATGTTCTGCACTTGATGTATTTATTTTCCTCCCACTGGTCCTAATAAAAAGGTTCAGCAGATAGTAGGCTTATTAAACGTCTACCGATGACATGATATAGCGGACCGATGGCTTAGGGACTGTTTTCACAGCTGCAGCCCATTAGATGTGAGATAGAACCTCGTACCTGGGATATGTTGAGTTTCGGACTCTCAAACAGTTGCAATAAACAAAGATTTCATGATTTGCCTTCGAATTGCCAAGAAAACGTGAAAGAATGACTTAGGCCCCATGTGTAGGAAGCCTTGATAAGTCATTCTCCTGATGAAGTCACTTCTCTCCTGATACCTCTAGGTGATAATACTTCAGCTCGAGTTTTCCCAGATCGTAATAAGAACATGTGATTGTATCTTACTAAGTAGAATGTTCTGGGATACAGATCTGGCAACATTTTAAAGGGATTTTTTACCTCCATTCTTTTCCCATAGGCAAGATCAAACTGTTTTAATTTAGTAGGGTTGTCCCTTTTTTCGACACACATGTGTTGGTTACCTTCTCATATCTTTTGGTAGTAGACCACATCACATTCAGGTTCAAAGGTAACCTGCCGCATGGAAGACACAGTGTAGGCTGCCTGTTATAGAGCAGGAAGAGCTGATACAGTAGTGTCCTATCTGCAGGCAACATGTAATAGAGCAGGAGGAGCTGAGCAGATTGTATACAGTGTCCTATCTGCAGGTAACATGTAATAGAGCAGGAAGAGCTGAGCAGATTGTATACAGTGTCCTAACTGCAGGCAGCATAGTATAGAGCAAGATGAGCTGAGTAGGAGGAGCTCAGCAGATTGTTTATAATGTCATATGTGCAAGCAATATATTATAGGGCAGGGGGAGTTAAGCAGATTGCACCTTGTGTCCTATCTGCACACAGCAAGTTATAGAGCAGGATGATTTGAGCAGATTAATAAAATAGGATAAATACTCAAAAATAAATGGTCCTTGAGTCCTGAATTCATTGAGGGATATTTATTATATCTTATCTGCCAGTTTTCTGGAAGAAAGAGAAGGCACACAAATCTACTACCCCCCTCCAGTTTTCTGGATTCTCCGACCCCCACTTCCCTTTGGGCGCGTCGGGGGCGTGGAGCCGGGTGGGCAGAGGACCAGCAGAGTGGGTGCTCTGCCCACCAGATTTACTATAATCCCTGCAGAGACTGTTAGAAGTGCTCGGGAGTTTTCCTAGATGACAGGTTAGCTTGGCATATTACTGCTGATAGACTGCGTAAGAAGGCGTCTGCCAAGCTGTTATGCCTTAGATCTTTATGGTGAAGTGTGAGATGCCAGTTTCTTTCTATCAGTTTGTGGTAGCAAGTTCATTGTACTACACTGTAGTGTGTTGGGGTGATAACGAAAATTCGTCAGACTCCAACAGGTTGTTATTTAATTATCCAGATTATATTAAAAAATCTTGTCTACATGGGAATACTCCTTAAAGATAAATCACACTCCTGTTTTTGTGTAATTTCTGTAATTTCCTATATTTTACATCAGCTGTATACTATGGCACCTCCGTATGTGTCAGACTGTGGCTCCTATAGAGATGTTATGTCTGTACCGTTTCCAGCGATTGACTTCGAGTCTAGTTTTGCACGTAGAATGTAATAAATTCATATATGTGACTACATACGAAGCGCGTCAAAGCGCCATCTGTTAGCACAGTACAATTATATTCATCTTCGCACTTTATGACTCTTTAACCTGAAACCACTTCAATTACGGCTTCATTTTCCCCACCTTTAAACTCGACAGCTCCGCACGGATCCTTCTCTCATTTCTTTATGGAAAACATCTTCTATTTCATAAACCCGACAGTAAAAATGTGCGAGGACTTATTAAAAAACCCCATACTGTTCTGATTTTAAGAACTTTTTCTCGCCGTTTCGTCAAGAAGCTTCGTAGTCAATAAATGTGCATGGAGGGTCCTGCTAGGACGAGTCCGGGTGCCGCGATCTTGCAGTGACCCCCTGCGTCAAACATTCCTGACTGACGGCAAATGATCCTCCTCAGATTTCCTCCTTCTGCCTTTTAATATGGATTAGCCGTACGCATCATTATACCGCAGTCATCGACTCCTATTATAAAGGAAATTCAACAGATCACTTAGCGCAGTAAAAAATGATAGTGTTTTCATAATTTCATACTTGTCTATGGCCATTTGTAGCTCGCAACTGCTGATGTTATAGAAATCCCAGCTGTTACCCGAATGTACGGATGGAATGAACTTTGTTTGTAAGAATGATAGTGAACAGCTGTTACCCTCAATTGCTGTTTTCTCGTCAGACTCAGGTCTTCCATTAATGTTGTGACAGATTACGACTGTCTCGATGAACAGCAGTCCACAGTCTATAAACCAAGAGGATAACTGGTAGTGTTACATGGGAGAGGGGTTGCTCTATGCAGGGGCCGACTCTTTGTGTGACCTATTAAAGCATATGTCAGCAAGTATGGACCATCATTGGGATAGTAGCGTGGACATAGGGATCAATTGCTCAATAAGGAAGCTTGCTATAAGAAGCTTGTATGCCTGCCGTGGTATAACAACTTTTCCTCCACTTACATAGTTACATAGTTTATTCGGTTAAAAAAAAAAAGACACATGTCCCTCAAGTTCAACTAAGGAAGGGAAGGGGTTAGATGAGAAAGGGATTTATATAACATGTTCTTTAGATGTAAAAAGGCATCTAGACTTTTCTTGAAGCTCTCTGCTCTCCCTGCTGTGACCAGCGCCTGAGGCAGGCTATTCCACAGATTGACAGTCAGGTATAAGTTTCCTCCTATACACCTCTGTTTTGCATGATCTATGTCTCATGCATACCTGTTGTGTTTGGGGGAAGGACGTGTCCTCACTAGTTCCTCTTTATATACCTTGCATCTTGTCAATGTTTTGAGGCTACGACTAAGGACCTTTGTGGTCCAAAACGCGTCAGTCTCATGTAATGTTATTGCTCGTTTTCACACATTTTGTACAAAATAAAAGAATGAACTTTTAAAGGAATATATATTTTTTCTACAAGTCTGTATGCTGGAGTACCCAATTTGTTCTGTTTCCTTTGGTGCATTGGCTATAGCGTGTTGGATATTCTATAAAAAATTTTATTCCAGGCAGGGCTGGAGTTTCTTATTATATCCAGAGCAATATGCAGGGCTGTGGGAACATCAAGAGTCGATGTACGATTCGCCAGCTCTTAATAAATTTCCCACCACTATGTCTTATAGGGTCTTATCTTGAGAGTGTGCAGACCAGAGCCATAGAGCTTAGCTAAGCTTAGCCATTCCGAACTCAAACCACAGTTAAAGAGGTTTTTCCATTATTGGCACAGGTAATATAAAAATTATAGAAAACTTTTATCTTCCACAGCGATATGATCTATGAGGTCTTCTTTTTTTTGATGTTCACACTAAATTTGCAAAGCACTTTCAGCTCATGATATGGAATAGCAGAGCTCCTGGACTATATGTATTATCATGTTCAGTTAAGTACTGTTTGGTTGGTATACATTATAACACCTTTTTGTGCTCTTGTATACTTCGCTAGCATCGATACCTATAGGCAATGTACAGTATTACATCCTCTTTACAGTTACAATAGGAGAGCCCTTCATCGGGATTATATGGTAACAAACCATAACACATCACAACAGCTGAGAAGAGGAGATTTGCCTGAGTGCATTGCCGTTAACATTGCATTTTCAAAACGCATTGGGTGTTAACCTTGTGTTAACGAATGCGTTTTGTAAATGTAATGTAAGAGCAATGTAATCTTCTCTTCTCAACTGATGCATTAACGCCACATGTGAACACACCATGAACCTGCAATGTTTCCGTTTAGCTTTTGGCTCATACCATCCCCTGCACATTAGTTACGCCTGTGAGCAGTGCCACCAGGGTGTTAACTCTATAAATGCAGCCGGCTCAAGGATCGTAGCTCTTAGGACAATCCTCAGGAAAAAAACGCCAAGCTTATAGACGCTACTGGTGCTTTGCATCACGAGTGGTACCAGTTGGAGTGGGCATTCCGGATTGGTACCCAAACCAAAACCTTGAATAGAGCTGTCTGGTTCGGCTTAATTCAAACCTGAACAGGTGTACCCCCCCCCCCTACCTACAATACGTTATACAGATCGGTACCAGAACACTATAAGGCAGTCACATCTAATCATTTACCAATCAAATTGATATCAATCAGTGCAATTTGCAGTCAATTCAGTAGCAGGATTCATACATACAGTAATAGATTCAGACCCATATTGCAGGATCTATTGCTTTATCAAGGGTGGCTTTGTCGTTGTAATAGTAAATGTGGTCGGTAATTGGTAGTAGAGATTTGCATCTTCCCGTTATATTGTACTGTACGTTTACAATAAATCCTTTGAGATATTCTACACACCCTACAGTCAAGGAAAGCTCTTCCCATCCAAAACTCAACCTAGGCATCTGTTCCTTGTATGTCAACATTTAATTGGAATGATTGGAGTCATGTAGTTACACTATATAACCTGCAGTCACTTGACAATGACCAAGCTAAAAACATGGTGTCCACACCTGTGTATGGTTTTACTAGCTGTAGCATCCCAAACTCCTCATCACCGGAGGTCATCTGTGCGGCTTTACAGTACACATGGCCATTTCAAGTAAGTGCGAGGTTGGTGTTTCGCTTCATTCATATGGAAAGCCTTTGAGAGCTCCTCTGTTTGTCCTCTGTAATGGCAGTAGAAATACTAACAATTAAGTTTATGGTTCCAACATAAGATTTTCCCGGAGTCTGGTAAATTGCTTTTGCAGTTGAATGAGCATATCTCATTACTCTTATCATTGAAATAAGAAAGAGAAAAATGAATATTGTAACTGCAGCCCTGCCCTTGACGCTACATAGTCTAAACCCATCCATCTACGCCCTGATTAAGGATTACTGTTAAATCATTTGTTTTCTACAGAGCCTGCGGGAGTCACTCACTACAGCCATGAATCTCTTACCATTCTGGTGAAGTTCACTTTCATCAGGAGAATTTATCATGGTTCAAGTAAATAGCAATGTGGTTTAGTGGTTCCTGAAGATCTTTTGTAGGTCAACTGAGGTTAGCAAGTATATAAGACAGACAGAGAAAGCAAGGAACAAGAATAGCTTATGAGTCCATGAAATACTACCCATGACAACAGTTAGCCTCCCCGACAAATTTCTATAACCCCCCATTCACAAATACTAATTAGCATACTATTATATATATTTTACTTGAAAAAGCTGAGAGTTGAACAATAATATACTTAAAAGGAACCTGTCATCACATTTTTCACTAATACAGCTAGTGGCAGGTTCCTATAGAGCCCTATTAACTAACTGATACCCTTCTGTAATCTAAAAGTTGTTTCCACCCCATCTCCATAAAATCAGAGTTATAAACTTACCTGGTATCCACGGCCTAATGTCATGTGACAGGAGGGACATAATTGCAGGTCCTTTATCCTTCTAACATTAGTAAACTGCTCACCATTCACATATTAGACAACATAAAATCACAGCATGCCTGCATGCACTTCTTATGCTCTCCATGCAGGCTTCTGTGATTTCATGTCCTGAGATATATGCTTGGTGTAGAGTTTGTCAATGTTAGGAGGCTAAAGGACCTTCGTTGATGTCACCCTGGTCACATGACATTATTGCTACATTCTGTGAAAGCATGGGGATGAGCTGCTGGCCACGTACACCTCGACTCACTATAGATATCCATGTAACCAGGTAAAATTATAAAGTTGAATATATGAGAATCTGAGAGAAGCTAATTTTAGATAAAAGAGGGTGTCAGTTAGTTACTAGGGCTCTATGGGGACCTGCCGCTAGCTGTATTTGTGAAAAATGTGGTGACAGAGTCCCTTTAAAAGGAGTCTACCAGCAGTTGTCTACCAGAAAGTGTTAGGTATAGTCCCTGGAGATCTGTGTAACCATACCTTTCTGTATGTTGTAAGTAGAAGCAGGGCTGTGAAACATGCATATATATTCAAGGATTGTGGCTCAACTTGGAGCACTCTGGTGAACTGGTGTGTGAGATCTCTTCACTAAACTCAGCACAGCCCCTTCTCTCTGCCCTGAGTAAAAGCTGTAGTAGGCTTCTGGTTTGATATTACAGCAGAGTGGAGGGGCTGGAGAGATCAAACCACAGAGTAGTGTGAGAACACTCCTGCAATGCACTAGGACCAGTAAGAATCCTTGAATACAAATCAAAAGATAAGGCTATACAGATCCCAAGGGATCTTAACTGGCTCTGTCTGTGCTTTTGTATGGTCAAAATGGCTCGTAGACTCCCTTTAGAATTATATTGATCTGCAGCACAACAGAAGCAGAAGTAACAGGAGTTCCAAGGCTATAAATATTCATAATACATCCAAAGAATATGTCCTTGATATTGAATTAGTGGTGATCCAATAGCCAGCACCCCCACAGGTCAACCTTACTCAGCATCAGATTCACTCAGAACAATATAAGAGACTTACAGCTCTCTTCTCTGTGTAGTGGTCAGATCAGGTTACTGTGCACCAGCTCTCAGTCATTTAAATGTAAGTTAAGGTGCAGTGACTCGGTTCAACCACTAGACAAAGAAAAACGCTGTCTACTGACTTATTCCCTAATTATTAACCTGGCAAATCTGACTTTAAAGTGACCGTATGTAGTTCAGAAACCCGTTAAGGCATTATTTATGTTATGAATCCTGTAGTAAAATACATGTCAGATTTTCAAAATAAAAATTTTATAGAGATGACTGTATCCTAAGGGGTGATCAGCTCTGAAATTCATTAGCTCCGTCCTTTATACAGAATATAGACAGAAGGAAATCTCACACTATGGGGCAGATTTACTTACCCGGTCCATTCGCGATCCAGCGGCGCGTTCTCCGACATAGCGATTCGGGCCCTTTGTAAATAACCCCCAGTGTGGGCAACTAAGATTCCCATATGTATGGCACTGGTATAGCAGTAGTTATGTCCCCCATGATAACTTTGGGTTGGGGCTCCATGGAGAGGTACCATTACCAATTCCAAGTCCAATGTTTTGCTATAAACAGGTACTTCAACTATTGTGTACCGCTGTGAATCCACAGCTGTGAAGACAAGCTATCACAGATATACATGTTGATCTGTAATCCATCAACCTGCCAATCACTGAGAGGAATGCAGTCAGATGGATTTTGAGGGGTACCCTTTACTCACGAATACAACATTAATTGGGAGATCCATTATGCCTTCTCTGACAGTTTTTGGCAAAGAAGGTACATGAATCTCCCCCTCTCTGTCAGTTTCCTGTCTTCTCTGATCCACCCTCCACTTTGGGTATGTTGGGGTACTGAATGGGCAAGGAGCAGAGCAGGTGGAGGACGTGTGAGTATCTGGTTTGCCACATTTACTGTACTCTTTACTATAGCCGAGACTATAACAAAAACCTCCACCAGTTAACACGTGCCAGAGCTTGCACTCATATTTACCAAAAGCATGGAGCCTCTAAGTGGATATGGGTGCCGGAGCCCCAGTGGGGGGGACTTTAAGACTGAAAGACTGAATTAATTTCCCCCACCCCAATACGTCAGGTTTGCTCTTTAGTCACATGTTTGCCAAATGGCTGAACGTTGTAGTCTTTGTGTTATTTTGGCTACTAGGATATCTCTGACATAAGACAGCACATCCTGATGACAGATCAGCTTTAATGAAAGTCCGGGGTCGTCACTCAAGCGGCCATATTGTTTTGTAACCCAACAATCATGAGAATGTGGTCAGTATGTAGCGTCACCGGGGCATGAGGAGCTCCATTGTGTATAAACTTTTAAGAGCTAAACATCTGTTTTCCGTTCCTCCTGGAAGAAGCAGAGAACTTGTGCTAATGATAGGACTTGACAACCGATGACATACTTCACACTTGTCAAACAAAAACTTATCGGAGATAATTCTCATTTTATCCTTATGATTTTGTCATCACTTCTGTGTTATGCGAAGCAGATGACTGCGGGAATAAATAAATATGTCAGATATGTGAAGAACACGTTTTCATCGCTGGGAACAAGGCTCGATTTGCAAATGTATTGTATTGTTTTCTGTGCCATGTGTAAACAATCAGGTTTTTACCAGTACCATCTATAACAAGATCCATATGACATCCACCAAGCATCGACTCCTGCTGAAGAATATTGTAAACAGAGACTATAATAAACTTCTATAATTAGAAAACTATTTGCTTTAACCAATTTTCCGTTCTCCAATCCCTAAATGCTACTTGTCATTTTGTTACCAACTTAGTGCAACTGGTGGCAGCCATAATATCTGTGTATTACTCTACATTAAGGGCTTTCATTGTGCGAAAATACCTAAAATATTTAGAATATTAGGCTATATTCACATGGTTGGACAGATTTTGGACCAGAAACTGATCGGTAGGCATCATAGTTAATTGTGTGCTAATTATTTTTTGCAGACATTTATATCTTATGGTATAAAATATAGCATTCACGTGGCAAATCCATCCTAAAAGATAAATATTTTAAAATCAGGATGAAGTTTGAAAACGATTTTGTTGTAGCTATCTGATGTATTCCGATGTAATCTTTTTCCACAGTAATAAATACAAATCATCTAATGTTGGCTTTTGATAGATATCATTTGAAGCACATGGGCTAGTACAGTAAATGATAAATTTGTATTATATGTATTTACCCTTCATGGCAGGAAGTGCTCCTCACAGACTGTGGCAACCTGTGAATCTGTAGCACAGAGGGGCTCTTGTAACACCCCCCAAGGAGCCCTTCAGGCTCATTATCATAATTTTAACAGTTGATTTCAGAATGAACAAGTTCATGATTAACAAATATAAGAAATTTACGAAAGTCACAGTGCCTGGATCTATGAGTATGTGTCCCTGGTTTATCATACATGATTTTGATGGTAGATTTCCTTTATTCTCCATTAATAAATCAGAAGTAGCATTATATGGCAATAGTACACACTGCTAATGTAACTTAAAGGAAACCTACCATCATCAGAAGATCTGATGACACCGACTTACAGATGACCCCTAGTTAAAGACTAACCGCTCTGCCCCCTGTGACCTCTGCTGAAGCTCTCTGGATGTTACTATAGTCCTATAGTCCCAGGCTGCAATGATCAGATGTAAGGTGTCTTTAATGAAGCTTTATTGATAATCCTTGGTCCAAGTACAGCAAAAAATGTTGAAACTCCAATTGTCACTGGGCAAAAGAAATTTTTATCTTCATCTACAATTATAAAATATACAGTTTCGACTTTCATACACATTCAACTTAAGAATTGCCTGTATATATATATATATATATATATATATATATATATATATTATATATTATATATATCAATAACTCATTTATGATCAGCCAAACTCCATAAATTGAATATTAATTTCCTTTACATAATAGATCACAACAAGCATATATTTTTAGTGCTGCCGGTTACTTTTATACAATTTAAACCCCAGAATTAGAACCACTTATGTTCCCTTTTGTTATGATTTATATTGTTACTATATCATTTTATTTTGAAGGCAACATGTGTTTATAGAAATGACACACTGGCTCCGCACACGGCCGCTCCGCCTTACCTCCATGCCAAGCTTACTTAAAAAGATTACCATGTCCCGTCCACAAAAGAATGTTTTCTAGATTAGCTGAAGATGTAAGAAAATAGCTGAAAGATGCACATATTTTATCTCCACATCTAACTAATCCCACTATCCCCAAAAGTCTAGTGTAAGCATATGAAAATGATAATCCCAGTCATCCTAACAAAGTGTATGAAAAATATTACATGCAGCTGTTACCAGAGATCGGGGTATAATGAGAGATCGAAGAGAGTTGAGAAAACCACGAGAAGTCAAGTCTACTGTACACTGCCCGATCTCGCAGGTTATTACTTGTTATATCCTCACACCTTTATCTGTCATGAAGCCAGAGATTTTCACACTTTGGCCTCTAAAGAAGTCTAGTTTACTGTAATCTATACTAATAATCAGGTTTTCAACACCTCTGCTTCGCATTGACACCAAATGCTATACCGTATGATTGTGTTACACTGTGGTTGTGTTGTGTGGAAAATGTTACAATAAATTCACTAAGGAAAAATAAGGGGTGTTTATGCTTTGAGTTAAGATTTAGGTGAATCTTTTGTAAAATGTGGGTTTTATCGGTTGGTTAATATTCTCAAGTGTACTTTTAATGTAGCAAAGCTGAGCTTCCAAAATTTCACATAGAATACTGACCAACATTGCTGGGTGAGTAATTAGGAACAAGATGGAAGCTCGTTGCTTGGGAAAGAGGGTTTTACCTGCAATGTCCTGGCAAATGCTGTCTCCACATTGTTGGATTGTCTCTTAGTATTCAAGGTGAATGATTACTATGGGCTAAGTTTTATAAATATGGGGGAGGTGTATCATTCATTGGCGGATCATGCAATGGAGGCTCTGGTCTCCTTATAGATATCCAGCACTGTGGGTGCTATTGCTGATCACATTGTGCACCTGGCTCCGTTCTATGCCAGATCCGACTTGGTATACAACTGCATTATATCCTGCATCTGAACCTAGTGCAGCCCGACATCACCCTCTCCCTGCCCAACCGGCAATGAGGGCAGAATAGTCACAATTACTGGCTCTGTTTCGGGAATTGCGAATTACATTAAATATGTTTTCAATAGGATAAGTCTTTGGGGGGGATGTATCACGTGTTTGACGCCGTAATTCGGAGTACAAGTCTTGATACATGCCCCCATAGACTTATCCCATATTTATGTCACTAGTAGTTACTATATTTTTATTTAGTGTCATACACCTAGACTCCAAGACGTCCTTTTGATGGCCTGCTTTTACAGGAAACAGTACCACATTTCTCCATTGGCCATGACATGGGTTTTACAGGTCAGACTGAACTGCTTTTTAAGTCATAAAATCCTTAAATCCAGGGGCGTAACTACAGCGGTAGCAGCCATAGCAGCCACTATGGGGCCCGCAGTGTCAAGGGGCCCTGTCATCCAACCTGACACAATAAATAATGAAGGATGTGCACCATTATATCTATATTGTACTGCACATTGTCCAGCATAATATGTATATAACATATACTGTTATGTATATATGCAGTAACTGTGATGTGCATATGGTGTCTGTATACACTGTATGTGAGTATGTTGCATATGGCACTGTATGTGTGTGTATATGCTGTGTGTGCACATGAGTGTATTTATATGTAACTGTCACTGTGTGAGTATACTAATATGTATATTTTTTAAGTGGGAAGGGGGGCCCCATAGAGTAACCTGCTAGGGGGCCCTGTCTCTCCTAGTTACGCCACTACTTAAATCAGTTCATAAACTGCCCCTGACTTGGTAGCTTAGCCTATGGCAAGCCTATTCCTGAATTGGTAACTTGTTCATCACACAATGAAACAGTCATTGATGGTCGAGTCTTGGAGAAACGTCAAAATCTCATAATGAGTTTCCGTATTCCTCATAATGATTAACTTTACAGTTAATGTAGTGGAACTGGCGCTCTGACGCCTTCCACGTATCAGGTACTGTGATGCGCTCTTAAGAAAGTCATCAATCTGATAAGAATTCTCTCAGCATATATAATTGGAAGATCTGCCCTGGTTTACTTAGCATAAAACCCAGAGAGGTTTTTGAAGTAGTTTATACCCTCGCTTTCTACTGGGGCTTGTTTTTCCGTCTCCCCTGTTGTATGCATTAGCGAATAATATGCTAAAAATAGTCTCCTAAAATGTCTGTTAGGCAGAAGCTAATGAGGAACTGGCAGGGGAGCATGTCTTCAAGAAAGATTTCAATGAAATAAAACGGTGAGATAATTACTGTGGCACAGATAAATTCACCAAACAATAGGGATGTGGAATGAAGATGATGTCTCGGGAATGCTTCATTAGACTGTGATATTACTAATCAAGGCTCTGATATACATTCATTCCTTCAGACTTCAGTAGGCGTTCCTCTGACCCCGGTGTGTAGTCAGTAGAATCTTATTATTTCTACACTCATAGAACACTATAGCTTATATATCCAAAAATTACAAAAACAACATAAAGAAAGGAGTTTGGGTGGAATTTGCCCCTTTGGGCATAGGGGACACAGATAGTGTCGGACTGGGTTATGAAGGACCTCTCAGAGGTGGTGATATTGAGGACCGACCATTAATCCATAAAATCCTCATGTAGTATATCATCAGTACCATCTAATATAATTTAAAATATATGTGTGAATTAACCAAAATGGCTTCGTCTTCTACTGGATCTTTGGGGCCCAACATAAAGTGTTAGAGCCTGGGCACACTGGATTATTCCCTGATGGGCCAATTGAATCCTAGATGTTTTTGATACTTCCTGCCACACATGGGGGGTCATTTATCATTAGTCAAGACATTTGTGTGTTTCATTATTTGCTTTTTATGGGTTTTGGATTTGTTTTATTTATCTCAGAGGGTAATATATCAGACATGTGTGTCTGTTTCTCTATTGCACCATTTTTTTTTTAAACAAAAGTCACAAATTCTTCCGCAACCTCCATCTAAACGTTTGCCTTTTTCTCAGAACTCAATGTCTAACTCTGCTAGGTGAGAGTAAAAGTCACAAATTTTGGGTCAGATATGCAAATGCATCTCTGAACGCACAGTACGTCGAACTTTGAGGCAGATGGGCTACAGCAGCAGAAGACCACACCGGGTGCCACTCCTTTCAACTAAGAACAGGAAACTGAGGCTACAATTTGCACAAGCTCATCGAAATTGGACAGTAGAAGATTGGAAAAACGTTGCCTGGTCTGATGAGTCTCGATTTCTGCTGCGACATTCGGATGGTAGGGTCAGAATTTGGCGTCAACAACATGAAAGCATGGATCCATCCTGCCTTGTATCAACGGTTCAGGCTGGTGGTGGTGGTGTCATGGTGTGGGGAATATTTTCTTGGCACTCTTTGGGCCCCTTGGTACCAATTGAGCCTACCTGAGTATTGTTGCTGACCATGTCCATCCCTTTATGACCACAATGTACCCAACATCTGATGGCTACTTTCAGCAGGATAATGCGCCATGTCATAAAGCTGGAATCATCTCAGACTGGTTTCTTGAACATGACAATGAGTTCACTGTACTCAAATGGCCTCCACAGTCACCAGATCTCAATCCAATAGAGCATCTTTGGGATGTGGTGGAACGGGAGATTCGCATCATGGATGTGCAGCCGACAAATCTGCGGCACCTGTGTGATGCCATCATGTCAATATGGACCAAAATCTCTGAGGAATGCTTCCAGCACCTTGTTGAATCTATGCCACGAAGAATTGAGGCAGTTCTGAAGGCAAAAGGGGGTCCAACCCGTTACTAGCATGGTGTACCTAATAAAGTGGCCGGTGAGTGTATAAGCATTCAGGACAGAGGATGTGTTCGGAGAAAATATGACAATAGCCCTGAAATAGGAATACACCGGACACAGCCAAAATGCCTGCTAAACAATGAATAACACTAAGAAGTGCCTGCCGAATGAGGAAGCTGCTATTTGCGGCGATACGCGTGGGGCTTGTTCCGGTACCCCTCAGTCTGCACACTATATTCTTTTCCTCTATTCGGCAGGCACTTCTTAGTGTTATTCATTGTTTAGCAGGCATTTTGGCTGTGTCCCGGGTATTCCTATTTCAGGGCTATTGTCATATTTTCTCCGAACACATCCTCTGTCCTGCATGCTTATATATACATTATTGGCTGTTGATTTGGTATATATTTATTTGTGTAGTGTAGCACTGAGGGGCTCCTTCAGTGGGTACACTTGCTTCTATCAGGTGCCAGGTACCTACTGTGATTCTTGTATATGGGAGCACACATTGGCTCCCTTTTTAACTGTTTTTATTCTTGTCCGTTTGATGTTTCCAATTTTTGTATATATATGTATTTTTCTATTAATAAAAATTGGATTTTGTTGGCTACTTAACACGTGTCGTTTGGTTATAGTTTCATGAGTCTTTTCATGTGTGTATCGTTACTTTGAGTTCTGGACTCCTCAGGATTCCATTTCTTTGGCTGTTCATATTTTACAGAATTGTGAAGTGTCAATCACTACTATGGGAGCTGAACTGTTGCAGTACCTCAATGTGGCCCCTTCACAGTTGGTGGATGCCATTTGCTTGTGAATCCCTTCACTATGTAGTTTGGGTGTCAGATAGTTAATAGTTGAATACTAGGAATGTCAAGTGTTCTACCCAACCATTTTCTAGTACTGATGACCTGAAGGATAGGCTATAAATTTCCAAAGCACGGAAAAGCCAATTAAATGAATACAACATTTAATGGGATAACTTCCTGATGGTGGGAGAATAGGGGTCTGTTGTACCCCAACTAAGTGAAGCAGCAGGTCGGACAAACATTCTTATGCTCCAATCACTATCTATGGCACTGACGGAAGTAGTACTGCGCTCCACTATTTCCAACAGCGCCATAGAGATGAACAGAGCAGCCGGCACTTTTGTGACCTGCTGCTCTGTTTATTTGGGGATACATCAGTCTCCCATTCTCAAAATCGCTGGGACCCAGAATGCTAAGTAAATTATACCATATTTTATATATTATAATTAGTAGATAACCAGTTATGACTGGACAAGAACCGTCTGTTAACCTTCAGGATATTAGTATTAGCTGGTAAGGTTTCTTTTATATTACAAGTTATTATTATTAAAATAAAATGGAATTCCCCTTTAAGAAAATGCTTAAAAACTGTACCGCAGCCTTCTCAGATATATGATACGATAACTGGAGCTGGAATGCAGTTATTCATGGTGGAAAAAGTCTAAACATGAAGCGTTAAAAAAGTTATACCCGTTAAAATCCCGCTATTGTGCCAACAACAGCAGAATCATTGGGGTGGGTGCCTTTGAAAACAGCAGGTACTGGAGCTACAGCGATGATGGCTAATCTACAGCTTAGCGCAGATTTTAACTTGCTTCAATTCCTCGTTTTGTAAGAAAGTTCTAATACCGTCCTTACAAATTGTGTTGTGATGACAGGAGACAAAATCAGATCTAATCCAATAAAAGGGATTGGAATGCTCTTCAGAATGACTGGGACTTTATTCACAGTAAATCCGTCTTTTCTTCTCGGTAACAGTGACAGGAAATCAGTAATGCTTCTTTGGTTGCACATGTACTCGCACAGTTGGTCCTTGTGTAACATTCAACACTTTAAGGTTAAGTTTCCGTATTTCTGTGTTCTATTTAGTTCCGTAGATCGTGGCACTGGGTTTATGATGATGAACCAAAGAATCACATGTTTTCTGGTCTGGCTGATTTTGTGTCAAATAATGTTAGATCTCTGTAGGTAGGTAGATAGATAGATAGATAGATAGATGATAGATAGATAGATGATAGATAGATAGATAGATAGATAGATAGATAGATAGATATTGATTTAGAAATTGTAGAAACATACTGTAGATAGAAAGATAGATACTGTAGGTAGGCAAGACATAGCAATGACCCCAGTCAAATTTATCAGTAGGCCAAAGCCTCTTGATAAATCCCGTGGGTGCCGAAGGGTGTGGGGATTGCATCATACGTTGTTGAAGGTTATGTGTAAAGGTTGATGATAAATATATAGGTGTAGCTCACCTTTTGTGGGTTGTGAGAAGCCTCAAGAGTTATATATATATAATCCTTCGGAGGCTGTCAGTGACGGTAAGTGACTGAAGGCACAGGTCGAGTATTAGTAGCACTCTGAGAAAATGGTCCATTTCAGTTAAACAGTTTCTATGTAGCAATAAAAACACACATGCATAGGTTTTCTTGGGGTACATAGATCGACCCTGAAAAAAGTTGAAGTGCAGAACCGTATTTCGTACCCCAACCGATTTTGTTATCAGTCAAGGTTCAAAATTTGTCTCAGGGTTGGTAGCATAGGGTTGGGGCTCCTTTGGTGGGCTTGAGCTGTAAAAATGGTACAGCAGAAGACTACCCAATTATGAGGATACTATGGTGCATTTCCTATGGTTTGATGGAGGATGGGTTCTCGGAACAATACTATCTATTGGGCCCAGGTAATCCCTATTGAGACAATGGGGCACCTTTGTATTTGGTAATCGAGTATTTGCACCCTCATAACAATACTAGCCTCTATTGGGTCTAGTAAAAAGAGAATAGCATAACATATCATCATAGTAAAAATATCAACCACTTCTTACCTCTTACCTCAAATCAGCTGATAGAAGTCATATCATTGCTCACTAAGGTCTGACAAGGAGCCAAATCTAATATTGATGCCCCATTCAAAGGAAAGGGCAGTGATTGTAAATGTAATAAAATGAACCCTTACCATTGCTTGTGGGCAGCCAACCTGTTTAAAGTGTAGCCATCGCTTGCCTGTACTTCCGCTTGCCCTCCCATATTGTAGGGTCAATTAAACAGGACACACTGTGGTTGTGTGATTATACAGGTCATCTATATCGTACTTCCATGTCACCTGATTCTATAGCAAAACCCGATGCCTTGACTGACATCTATTATCCCCAGCAATTTCAGATATTTTTCTCATTTCACAAAAGCACACGACTACCGCGAGGCCAAATCAGCCCGAGGGAAAAAAAATAAATTATTTCCCCTTTTTAGAAAAAAGGAAAAAAAACATTTTATTTCACAGAAAATGCTCAATTCTCTGCACTCAAATAATGAAAGTCACTTAAAAACACATTAGTAGATTGTTTATAAAAAAGATCTCTGAAGGTTCCCGATTCAGGCATTTACTGGCGGCCATTATCAGGGAGAAGTGTACAATTATTAACATGCATCTGAATTCCTGTACGCTGACGTTAAAAGATACAAAATGAATTGCCATTGACTTCAAAACACTATTTGCTGACAACATTGGGAATGTACATGGAGATCCAGCACACACAGATCTCTATTAATTTTCTCCCTTTTTAATAGCGCAAGTGTTTTCATTAGTTACGTTCTAGTAGCACATTAGAAACATCTGCTGACTTGCCACCAGTGCACCGCTAATAGAAAATGTCAGTTCATTTGTCTCCAGGCCCAACATGCTCCTCGATAAGTGTACCAAAGCTATAACCCAGCTGCTAGCGCTTGATACCTCGCCAGATATAGTCAACAGCCATTTATATGCAAACCGTGACTCCTTGCCAACCATAAATATTTTCGTCTTCTTTCTCTTTTTCTTCCACAGCTCCATCTCCTGTCACCGTAATTAGAAAAGACCGGACATCTCGAAACAGTATTGCCCTTTCTTGGCAAGAGCCGGAACACCCAAATGGGATCATCTTGGACTATGAGGTCAAGTACTATGAAAAGGTGGGAAGAAAAAGCAATTACGGCGAAATGTTAACAAACTCTATTGTATCAGCCAAGAAAAAGTCTGTGAAGCCTTCCAAGTGTTATTGATATGTACGATTGGAAGGGATTCATTATAGGCTGGAGAATTTTTTTTGGGTGACCTAGTTTATTTTTGTTTTTTTTATTAAGCAGATTTATGTTATGCAATGTTTATAGAATATTGCTCGCCTATTGGTGATGTTGATATTACACTGAAATGGAGCTATTGGATACTTTCCCATAATAATTCTTGATATATAATCTGAAGTTTTAGGGTTGTCCGGTGATGACCATCTTGGAGAAAACACCAGATTTTGTCACATTTGGCTATGTGTATTTGTGATTATAGTCTGTTGAGAATCTTGAGTGTCATAAAATTGTATTAAATTATACCTACCTTGGTTCTTAAATCTGGTCCAGCACAGCGCCACCAGCCACTGCTGGTGTACAGAGTCCTGTATTAGTCTGTCGAGGATTTGTGCTGTTGACATGATGTCACCTCTGAGCCTCTGTATACCAACAGAGACCAGCAGTTATGTGAGGCACCAGAACAGGAAGGACAGAGGTAAGTATGAACTTTTTGTTGTTTTTACACCACCTGAACCCAATAACAATAGTCCAATTCTGAACAACCCAGGTCCAACTTCAGGTCCAACTGAAGGAGGAACAAGGGCCCATAAATATAATGAACATAGTTCAGGTACCGGTTGTTGACCTACATACACGTCACATCTGTGTGGCCGTAAGACATAGCTTTTACAGATGCCCTCCAATTTTATTTTTTTATCCTATAAAAATCAGACATTCTGCTTCCTGTAGTCACGACTAGGAGAAGTAATAAAACGGTATACAGGCAGTCTCCAGGTTACGTACAAAGTAGGTTCTGCAGGTCTGTTCTTAAGTCGAATTTGTATGTAAATCGGAACTGTATATTTTATTATTGTAACCCCAGCCAAAAATGTTTTGGTCTCTGTGACAATTGGATTTTAAAACTTATGGATTGTCATAAGAACCAGGATTAAAGGGGTTGTCCGAGTTTTGATAAAAAAATGTATGTGACCGGGAGGGCGCTGACTAAAACAATAAAGCTGTACTTACCTCCCGGTGCCCTGCCGTATCCAGCGCTGCAGTCGCTCCGGTCCGGGCGCCATGTAAACAAACATGGCCGCCGGAGCAGCGCTGCATTCAGCTTCCGGCCGGACACGACAACCTTCCGGCCCCCATACACAATGCTGTGTATAGGGACGGATAGGCGTACCCGGCCACGGCCGGCCGGAAGCTGAATGCAGCGCTGCTCCGGCGGCCATGATTGTTTACATGGCGCCCGGATCGGAGCGACTGCAGCGCTGGATACGGGAGGGCACCGGAAGGTAAGTACAGCTTTATTATTTTAGTCAGCGCCCTCCCGGTCACATATATATATATTTTTTTTAAACTCGGACAACCCCTTTAACAATAAATCTTAATTGCAGAAACCTGTGATAGCTTTTACAGCGGATCATTGTAGCCTTGGACTAGAATTCAGTAAATTACCAACATCCAGAGGTCCATTTGTAACTTAGGGTCGTCTGTAAGTTGGGTGTTCTTAAGTAGGGGACTGCCTGAATAATGTTTTATTATTAGGTTAATTAATTATAAGTGTTGAGTGGTTCTGAAACGCAACCGGGTTCTTATCAAAATTTGAAGTTCGGGAGCCAGGCAGGTTTCAGCTCAACTCCCTCCACAATTGGTGCTGGCACCAAATTTGTCAGCCGCATTTAAATTACCTACGGCTGCACATGGCAGCATTTTGGCGAGATTCTTCGTTCCTCGATGATGGTAGGTTAGTGCCAACGCATGTGGCCGTGGGTAATTTTAATGCTGCTAGTGACTTTGCCAGCGGTAATTAAATAGTGCTGGGTGTTATTCGTTGTTGTCCGGGTTTGGTACCTGCACAGCTCATTTTTTTTATTTGAACCCGAATTTCAACCGGTCTGCTCATCACTGTTCCTTATGTATCCATATGGCACATTTGGAGCTATTTGGATTAAAATGACACAAAAAAGGATATTCCCTTTAAGTTGTTGCTCAGTTTGTGTGACTTTGCTCCCTCTCTTGAATGTATACATGATTTTCTGAAGCTGCAGGTCCATAAATGTTGCATTGAGTGTATAGATTGATATCCCCAAGGCTTTCCATAAAACTGAATAATCAAACAGAGAGTCATATCACAACCATAGAAATGATCCCTTAGCGTCAGTGGCCTGTAGTCTCCTAGATGAACAACATATAGTTATGGTACTACATCACCATATACATGTAGGTCCTTATAACTTATGACTTCCAGAAAATGCAGAATTTATGGACTGATCAAACGTCGGTGGAATTTTCATCCGACTTTTAAATTAAAACATCTCAAAGCTTTATACAGCTTTAAAAGTGAATTATCTGATGGCTCAGACTAATTACCAGATATTTCAGACATCAAACAATGCTATCTGGGTGAACATAATGTGTTTCAGATGTGAGATATCCTGCCCAACAAGCAGCTGAAAACCATAACTGTACATATAGGAATTCATATAAAAAAAATTGTGCAACATGTGAAGCAGAAAATCATAGGCTTCCTATGGAGTACAACGCAACGTTCTCATGCTATGTTCTCGTAAAAGCTGAAAATGGCTGCCTTTGCGGTGTATACTCATTATAGCCCTTTTAACTATAGATTGTAACAAAAAATGTTTTCTTTCTAAAAGCAGGAACAGGAAACTAGCTACACCATCCTGAGAGCTCGCGGTACCAACGTGACAATCACCGGTCTGAAGCCTGATACGACATACATCTTCCAGATTCGGGCCAGGACAGCTGCCGGTTATGGGTCAAACAGCCGAAAGTTTGAGTTTGAAACAAGTCCAGATTGTACGTATTTGCTTATTTTAACTACCAGTATATGTTGTGTGTACAGCATTATAAATTTTTATTAGCAAGAAGAAGTAACTCCCTTTATTTAGCCCCCACCCATAGATACAGAAAGTTTGGGGTTCACAAGTACAAATGTGCCTGTAATGTTGGTCTTGCCACAGTATTAGGTTAGCTTTATGCTTTGTAGAATTCAATAGCTGGCAATCTCAAAAAAAAATATTATATATATATATATATATATATATATATATATACCTATAATAAATATATAATAGGTCATGGGAACAAAAGCATTTGCAAATATGATGTTGATCCAGGGAGTTATTCGGACTGCCATATAAGGGGTTGGGAAGGAATTTTGTCCCACTCAGCTGTAGGTTTTTTTCCTCTGGATCTGCTCCATAGGATTATATGTCTTGTTTCAACCTTATCTATTATGATATTACAATACTTGCAGTTTACCCTTATTTCATGTAGTGTATTTAATCTATTCTTCTGTATTTAGTACGCATTGAATACTACAGCTGATTGTGGGGAGGTTGCTGGATGTAGGACACCCACCAATCAGATATTGATAGCCTATGCAATGACTCTTGGAATAGACCTTTACGTCTCCACTTAAAGGGGTTGTCCAGCCACAAAAAGATTGTGATGGGACCCCCATGGACCAGGAGAATGGGGAGGAGTTGTACACCAAATGAATGAAGAAGCAGGTTGGAAATGTGGTCTCCCATTCCATTCACTGTCTATCACATCATTGGTAACACACACAATCTGGTGGCTTCTTTGCCCATGGCATGTAATTGCTGCCACTTTTTTGAGGATCTTGTCGATCCTCTTGACGGCAGTTACATGCTGCCCGCATGTAAGGGATAATACCTGTAATCGGTGCCAGAAGCGATTGCGAATGTTTCCAATGAGTGCTTGGTCGAATGCCAACCTCGAACACGGACTTCTTGCTGGCTATGTCTGCATCATGTAAGGCATAAACACCTTTGATCAGTGCCAGTACTGATTGCATGTGTTATTGGGCGGACCCATAATAAAGGCCACCCATTTGCAAGCACTGATCGCAGGTGTTCGGATTCGGATCCGGGTACACTAACCCAGACTTTTGGTCCAGGTTTGGCAGAACCCACTGGGCCCCAATCTCCCTGGGTTCACAAAACTTTTGAGCAAGTTCAGTCAAATCACACAGCACATTAAAATTATAATGCAGGAAAAGTATAAAAAGAAACAAGTTCAATAGGTAGATGTGAACCTGCTCATACCATGCCTCATATGCCGGGTAGAGATGTGTGAAGTATGGTGGAGATTTATCAAGTCTTGCACTTCCTGCGCCAGTGTTTAACGCGAACTTGGCCTAATAAACCACTAGCTGTATGTTGACGAGCAGCTGAGCAGCTTCTAGATCACAAAATCAACTTTCCATTGAGATGAAAATTGGTTTTAAGAAATCATGGAGGTGGAGAGTTTAACACTGAAGTCAAGCTTTCCCTGTCTTGGAATGCCTCTTTCACTGTAATTGATGACCCTGCATCCAGGGAAATCATTGATCTGATCTCCTGAAGTCTGGCGCATAATGTCAATCACATAGGAGGATGTGTTCAGAGGCAGGGAGAGCTTGACTTCAATGGTAAACTCTCCGCCTCCCTGACTTCATACATCTAAATTCAAAGTAAATATTTTGGATGATGTCACCACCCTGGGTCATGAAAGAAACATGATCTAGAAGCTGCCTCTTTTCAACACACTGGTAGTGGTTTATTAAGTCAGTTTCAGATGACAGGTTACCCTTTAAGGGAGCCTGTCAGCAGAAACTTACCTGTCAGCCATCTCCCACAAAGCCCTTTGCTGGCTCTCTTCTTGCAAAAGTGGTGTTAGCTAAATTAGCTAAATTTGGAGCAAAAACATCTGAACACCAAAATGTGTCTCTTTTATGAAAAAGCCCCCCCCCCCCTATGCCTATAGGAGGTATAAAATCTCTACAGCTCCATTTTACGGACACCTGGTCACTCTTGGCTCATTGATGTCAGCAAGATTCTTGTCCATCCCAAATTATTAACTTTTTAAAATATTTTTTTATTTACAAAAATGTATAAATGTGTTTTTCATATTAAATATGTTGCAGCTTTTGTAGTGTAGTCCTGGAGATCTGTGTAACCATACCTTAGTGTGTTGTTAGTAGCAGCAGCATTTTTATTCCAGTATTGTAGTTTCTCCATGTCCTCACACTGCTGTGCTCTTTGCTCCCTAATTTGAATTATTCAGCAGGGACTCCCATCTGCTCTAAGTGAAAGCTGTAGCATTATGTTGGCTGAATACTAATGTTATTATTAAAAGCAGAGGGGAACGAAGCAAGGAGTCGATCACTGCAGAGGGCTAAGAGCGCATCAGTGTTGGGACAAGCAGTATAAATCCTTGTGTTTCACAGTACAGCAATCACATAGGGATGGTTACACAGATCTCCAGACCCAGTACTTAACACTGTCTGCACATTTTGATTAGAGATGAGTGGACCCAAATTTTGAATTCGGGTCCGGGGTTCGGTTGCGTAACTACTAACCATAGCTGTGATTGGTCAGAAGGACACATCTAACGCACCCATACCTCGAACTCAAAGTCGACTCGGCTCATCTCTACTTTTGATCAAAACTTGTGATGAATTTTTTGGTTGTTTTTTTATGGTGCTGTTGTGAATACTATGTAAATACTCACATACTAATCTATTAATAATGAATTTTCCTGGTGGTAAAGATTCACTGCACACATAGAAATATTTAGTACAGCTGCGTCTTCATACCCTGCTGTTTACCTCGGAGGTGCAGCGGTGGTTTTCTATAATTTTATTGTCATGCACATTTAACAGTCCATTACATCTGAGTACAGTAAAAAGCAAGAGCATACGCCATAAATTCTAAGTGTTTTTCAACAAGCATGTGTCAACATCATAAAGGAGATAGGTTGACTCCAAACATCTAATAAGACAAAGGTAAAGTAACAGAATTGGCAGTGTGACATGATAAAAGCCGGTGAGTGTGGTACCTTTTTTTTTCAGTATGCTGAAAAATACAGTTTTATTCCAAAAAATGTATTTTAACGTATTTTCTCAAGTTTAATAAATGTATTGAAATTTTCTCAATTTTTAATCCAAAATCTCCCTACACAATTTCATGCATCAAAGGGAAAAGTAAAATCAAATTGGCTTAAAAATTTTATTCGAAAGAATAGGTTGGAACTTACTGTCAAAAATTAAATACAGGCAGTCCCTGACTTAAGGACATCCGACTTACAGACGACCCCTAGTTACAGAAGGACCACTGTGATCTCTGGTGAAGCTCTCTGGATGCTTTACTTTAGTCCCAGGCCATAAGGTGTCTATAATGAAGTACTTTTAATAATCCTTGGTCCGTTGACTGCAAATAATTTTGAAAATCCATAGTGACAAAAGAATTAAAAAAAATTATAAAGTACCGTATACTTGTTCCGACTTACATACAAATTCAACTTTAGTACAAACCTAAAGTACCTATCCTGTACATAACCCGGGTACTGCCTGTATGTCCAATAAGTCAAATAAAACCTGAAAATGACCGAGCTTCTACTGCTTTATATATATTACATAGGTATATGGATGGGTAACCTGTATACCCTTGGGAAGAGGTGTAGCTTTAAAAGGAATACAGTTCACATGACGATATTTGAACCAAATTTGCCTTTGGTCATAATCTGCCATTGGCTTGGGTCTTCACTGACATGCCCTGTATTATGAGCAATGACTGCCTGGAATATGGGGCATTTTCTTCTCTTTAAGGGCATGTGGTTTCATTACACTGCCTACAATTGGAAAATCCAAGGCATATTAGGTTGTGTGAACTGTCCCCAGTTTATTACCCCTTGTAGTCGAGAGGTGAAGCGTGGTAAAATGTTTCCATCAGAAGAGTGATGAAATTATGTGATAACTGGCTGCATCACATCGCTGTTTGGAGCTCCCCCCTCCTCTCCAATGTTGTACACCTTGATTGGATTCCTATGGTACTGGTCAGTCTTCCTGATGGATACTAGGCTGATTTAGAATGGGCAATCATGGGATGTTTAAAGAGTCCTTAGTCAACAGCCTCTTAGAGGGAACCTGTCATTAGGAGCTCTTTTTCTGGCTCCCCCATAAAAAATTGTGTACACATTGCCTAAGAGGTTTTATATTAAAATTGCCTTTTTCCGAAAAGATGAATTACATCAAAATTTACCTTTGTGTGTGGAGAGCTGTATCCCTAGTCCCATGGGAGTGGCCAGTGACTAGTGGTCCCCCCTCCACGGGAAACCGCTTTGTCATACATGGATTTCAAATTTAAAAAACCTCCCATGACCTCCATATCTCCCCCCCAATTGCTCCTCAGGACATCACACACGTCTGACCCGCTCCTCACTGGCCACTCCCATAGGACACAGGACACAGCTCTGCATACAAAAAGGTAAACTTTGATCTAACTAATCGTTTTTAGGAAATAGACAATTTTCTTATAAAAACTCTTTGGCAATGTGTGCACTATTCTCTATGGGAACATGGGGAAGCCAGAAAAAGGGCTCCTTATGACAGGTTCCCGTTAAGAAAAGGACTTAATAGAATATATAAAGAAGGGCTTGCTTTTCATAATAAATGAAGTCCAGTGTAATAGTAGAAGACGTAGCATCCTTTCCAAGAGTGAAATATTCCTTCCATAGTCTGTATACAGAATACTGCATAACAGGATGTCCTATAATTAGTCCCCTCCAATTATACCACTAAGTCCGAATCTTTCCTTAAATGACTCTAATTACCAGAATGAAAGATAAAAACATGTAAATGTGACACTGTATCCATGAACATATACAGAAAAACCTGTTGTAGCAATGTTATGTGCCAAAAAGGGCCTCGCCATTCATCATTAGATAACTATCCACTGCTTCCTTCCTAACACAACTGTTGAAAAGCCGCAGCTGTAAGTGAGTGTAGAAGTGATGCCCTTACACCAACTCATGTAAACATACATTATAAGTGAAATCCAATATGCCACCCACAGTCACATTGTTACGACAATTGGATAGTCGCTCCAGCTCAAATTTTCACGTGTTTTTACATGTGAAATAAAGTCAATTATAGGCTTGTTCCTCGATTTGCTGGATTGATAGTGACTGTAAATAAAAGTTTAATGCAAACTATGATAACTATACGTTGTGAACTTGAACAAGAACAGACCAGCGATTTGGCAAACAGACGCGAGCAGAAATAATGTTTAAAAATTTATGATGGTGCCAGTAAAGCAGGTTTTATTGTTTTGGTTGCATTTTACAGTATTTTTTCTTGGCTTTTAGTTGCCAGCAGCCTGGATTGGATTTATATTAGAGACCTTGGTCTTGTATCCTCTGGTTATGGAGATTGCTTATTGTATGGCAGAGTGATTGAGCCAACTCTTACCACATTCTCATTTGAGAGCTCAAGGACGTAGCTATGATATTCCTCATCCAGAACAAGGATTCAGTTCCATAACTCTGTTCTAGTGCATTGACCATCAGCTTCAGATATCAGCTGAATACTCTTCTCTAATGTGAAGAGCAGAGTAACTCAACAACCCTAATTTGCTGTTCCCCTATAATAAATAGATCAAGTGTGGTGTAGGGTCCTTGTTTTTGGTGCAAGAGTTGTGCTATTATTTCCACTGGGATTTAAGATTGTGGCACATGTGGGGTTAATGAATTGGCGCACCACCGAAAGTGGTCTAACTTAAATCCCCATTCATGAAGGTGAACTCTGTAGACCAGATTTTTGTAGCTCTAAGTGTGTGCCAAAAACTGTGCCAAAAACTGTGCCAAAAACCGAGTTGGAAAACTAAGGAAAAAAAAAGGAAATTCATGATTTTCAGAAAAGCACCAATATGGTGGTGTTGACACTTCATAGATAAGGTGCAACTGGAGCAGCAAAAAATAAAATATGTCAGTTTTCCATATGAAAGTCAAGAATGAATGCCCCCTGCGGTGTTTAACTGCCCAAACTTAATTGTTGTCTTGTTGCATCAAAGAGAATTTCGAAGTTGGTCATTTCTGAAATATTCACCAAATTTGATCTAATCTGATATTAGTAATTTCAACAACTTTTGTGATCTGGACAAAAACTACCCTTCGAAATCCCTACATAACCCCCCCCCCTTCCCCTGCCAGATAATACAGTTTTTGCTCATGGAAGAGAAATTCACTACCCTATTCCTCCCGACCAAGCATCTGCCACGTCTAAGGAGGACTCCATTCGGGAGCCCTCCATAGACATGGCCAGTCATGCTTCTGTTGGCAAGTGTGTTTTTTACATTTAAAAGACTTTTTGAGTTAATAATATTGAGAACTTATCCATAGGATAGGTTATTAATATCAGATCAGTGGATGGTGCATCGCTCAGGACCACGAAAGAACAGCTCAGGAGTTGAAAGAACAACTCCATTCTCTTTATAGAGGTGAAGCTGCAGTTCCTAGACCAGCTACTACAGAGAGAATGGAGATTTTTTTCCAGTTCTAATCTCTGTGTTGAATTTAATTCCAAACTAGAGATATCCACTGATTTCTGGGTCCTAAATGTAGTGTCCTCACAAATCTGTTATTGGCTCATATTAACCTAACTTCATATACAATCATCTATACCACAGACGAGACCAAGAGGATGTGTTAGGCCAAAAATATATATACAATCTTTATTCAATAATCACTATAGACATTACAACATGCATAAATCTTAAAACACCCTAAACGTACAAAAGTACTGCAATTCGACCCAGTATATGAACCACTAGGTCTATACATAACAATGGACCCCATGGAGACAATAAAATAATTGTTGATTTTGCCCTGTAAAGAAACAGTAGAAGGGATCTATTGTGGCCAAATAAATTTGTTGAAATAACCATACACTTCCTTAACCAAATGCATATGATGTGACAGAACAAAAAGGCACACTCTAAAGTAGACACAGTCAGTTACTGATGTTGTGTTACCCATCCATGAATAGATCCCGGTAGAGCGTGTACAGAGGGTGATGTGGGCAAAAAATCCCCCTCGTTCGTCGCTAGATCGACTTCCTCAGGGGTCCATATGTAATTGGGGTGCACACCATTCCAACCAAATAACATGTGCCCTCCCCAGGTGAAAGTTTAGCCACTCACGTACCCCTATTATGTTGCGCTTGAGGTTGATATCCAAGCACTCGCGGCTTCACGGAGTGTTTTTTTACATTTAAAAACTTTTTGAGTTAAAATATTGAGACTTATCCATAGGATAGGTTATTAATATCAGAGCGTGGATGGTGCATGCTCAGGACCACGAAAGAACAGCCAGGAGTTGAAAGAACAACTCCATTCTCTTTATAGAGGTGGAGCTGCAGTTCCTAGACCAGCTACTACAGAGAGAATGGAGATTTTTTTCCAGTTCTAATCTCTGTGTTGAATTTAATTCCAAACATAGAGATAATCCACTGATTACTGGTGGTCCAGCAACTCGCGGCTTCACGGAGTGTTTTTTACATTAAAGACTTTTTGAGTTATAATATTGAGAACTTATCCATAGGATAGGTTATTAATATCAGATCAGTGGAGGTGCATCGCTCAGGACCACGAAAGAACACTCAGGAGTGAAAGAACAACTCCATTCTCTTTTAGAGGTGAGCTGCAGTTCCTAGACCAGCTACTACAGAGAGAATGGAGATTTTTTTCCAGTTCTAATCTCTGTGTTGAATTTAATTCCAAACATAGAGATAATCCACTGATTACTGGTGGTCCTAAATGTAGTGTCCTCACAAATCTGTTATTGGCTTCATATTCAACCTAACCTTCATATACATATACATCTAACCACAGACAGAGCCCAAGATGAGTGTGTAGGCCAAAATATATATACAATCTTTATTCAATAATCACATAGACATTACAAATGCATAAATCTTAAAAACACCTAATAAGTACAAAAGTACATGCATTCGACCCTTAGATGAACACAAAGGTCTATACATAACAATGACCCATGGAGACAATAATAAAATTGTCTGATTTTGCCCTGTAAAGAAACAGTAGATGGGAGCTATTGTGGCACAATAATTTGTTGAAATAAACCAGTAGCAATTCCCTTTAACCAAATGCATATGATGTGACAGGAACAAAAAAAGGCACACTCTAAAGTAGACACAGATCAGTTACTGATGTGTGGTTTACCCCATCCTATGATGATCCCGGTGAGCGTGTACAAGGGTGATGTGGGCAAAAAATCCCCACTCGTTTCGTCGCAGATGCGACTTCCTCAGGGGTCCATATGTAATTGCGGACACACCATCCAACCTAATAACATGTGCCCTCCCCAGGTGAAAGTTTAGCCACTCACGTACCTCCTATTACTGTTGCAGCTGTGAGTTGAGCTCCAAGCACTCGCGGCTTCACGGAGTGTGTTTTTTTACATTTAAAAGACTTTTTGAGTGTAATAATATTGAGACTTATCATAGGATAGGTTATTAATATCAGATCAGTTGGATGTGCATCGCTCAGGACCCGAAAGAACAGCTCAAGGTTTGAAAGAACACTCCATTCTCTTTATAGAGTGGACTGCAGTTCCTAGACCAGCTACTACAAGAGAATGGAGATTTTTTCCAGTTCTAATCTCTGTGTTGAATTTAATTCCAAACATAGAGATAATCCACTGATTACTGGTGGTCCTAAATGTAGTGTCCTCACAAATCTGTTATTGGCTTCATATACAACCTAACCTTCATATACATATACATCTACAGAGTCTTCAGTCACATGAAAGATCAAACCTATTCATTTTTGCTCATCTCAAGTGATAATGTAATTCAGCAGCAACACATTCAGAGGTGATTATGTTTGCTAAATATTCTCTCTATTTATAGGGTTTGTGAATTACACCTGATGTAACGTGGTGTTTCCTCTTTTACATTTTCACCATTCATTTTGGATTGCCCACAACATTTGTCACAATTCAGAGGGAATCAAAAGTGTTTTGCAAGGTCTAAGGTTAATACTTCATCCAGCTATGTCATCACTTCCAAGTACCAGGTGGAGAAGCTAGCACCTCCATAGGTATAACCTGAGATCAGTCGTAAAGGGTCCCTGTATATTAGAGAAGTACAAAATCCATAAAAAAACTATTTTATTGAAGACTCAAAAACTTAAGTAAAATTCCTTCAATTCATTGATGGTACCTCATTATATTTATAGAGGATCATCTGATGTTCTGCATTTTTGGATGTCATAGTGAAATATAGGAGACATACTTGTATGTAAGACAAGAGAGATACAATAACTATTCGGGTATTGAGCTTATGCCCAATGGTGGACAAGCTTTAACTTCAGCCACAGCTTTTACGAAAGGCACTTGCAGCACATTGCTAGAAGTTTCTGCTCGGCCCATATCTATAGGGAGGGGCCTTACACCTTTTTGTGCACTTATGAGCCCTGCACAGGCCTAATGCAAATGAGATTTTATATACCCATGTGCAATAGATTAATGCCCTCCATAACTAATAGCTTCAATCGGACCAGACAGATATTTATAGAAATGTCCCGCTCAACTCTCCACAATAGTAGATAATAAGCGATAATAGCAAAGTTTGATTTCAACTTTTTTAATTCATTGTCTCCATAAGATTCTGTTAGCGGCATAATCCCTTTTTGCCATCGAGCTGGATATCCATTTGTAGAAGGTATTCAGAAGAAAACATGGTTGCTTTAAAGAGGAAAGTATGATGTATACCCACATAATGTGTAGGAGATAGTGTTGAGCAGACCTGAACCGGAAAGTTTGCATTCACATCAAACTTTGTGGATTTGGGTCCCCTGGTCACAACACAGAACTACATTAGAAGGCCAGGCAGGATTCAGTCCTCAAGCTGAGTCTCAAAGTGACCAGTGGTATTTAAATGGCTCAAGTTGCATTTTGGGAAGGATCATTGCTCCACTTTGGTTCCACTCGTCACTAATAGGGGAGAGTGGTTGTTTGTAAATGGACCTCTGATATTCAATGTCCAGTTCTAAGCCCATTGTATGGTAGAGAAATGCCCAAGAAAAAGCCCAAGATAACTCTGCCGCTATAATTTTGAATATCTCTTCCTCTTACCTTATCTTCTCTCTCTAATAAGACATGCTGTTCCAGTTACAGTTCTGTGCAAGGAACTGTCCAATTGATACAATTGTTCTCCGAAATCATAAAGACTAGAGCTATAGAAAAAAAAAGAATAAGGTCCCGCAGTGTCCAGATCTCCAAGGGAGTTAACCTGAAAATGAGAACATTTTTATATAAACAGGCCCATTGTACTTGGTGATTCCTTTCGAACAGACCACAGAGGTAGAGATGTAGTTTCATAGGAGGCATACAGTAGGAGGGCACTGTATGATAATGATATTGGCAGGAATGTTGGTGTTAATGAAAGTCGCAGCTTGTAACGCCACTAACAGGATTTTCGTGCTTTCAGTCCATGTATAGAAGGATCAGTCATGTGTCATTTCTGATGAGCTAACACTTTTCTTTCACTGTTTCTTTCCAGCTTTTTCCATCTCCAGTGAGAACAGCCAAGTGGTGATGATTGGCATCTCAGCGGCCATAGTAATTATCCTGCTCACCGTGGTTGTGTACATACTTATCGGAAGGTGAGTTGTCAGGACATATGCGTATTATTATAAGCATGATATACAATAAATACTGTATATGTGTTACTGAGTATGAACTTATATCAATGGTAGAGGCTGAAGATCTAGAGGTTTCATTGCAAGATAAACCAGATCGATATGTGTCAGCTGATATCGATTGCTCCTAATTTACACAATTGTCCTAGTAGATAACATAGAAAATGCTAATATCACTGTAAAGTCATAAAACATAGTTATCAAACTCTAGCTACAGTGACAGCTTTCGATTTATTAGTAGGCGGTAAGTAGTTAGAATGTCAAGAGGACCTCTTATCTCCACCACCAACTCCAACTCTTTCCACCTATTAATACATGTCCTTCCACTGAACATTACACAGTTAAATATTTTTGAAGCCAATATGAATAATTATCAAACTATGGCTAAGACTCTAAATTAAATTTTATTAGTATGCATCCATATGTATAACATGGCTGTAACATGGCTGTGAAGAAGACCTTTTACCACCTCTACCAACCCCAACTCTTTTTACCCATCAATAGACACCACTCCAGTGATTCCTGTAGAGATGGAAGTCTTCAGAGCAATCAGCGAAGTCAGATAGAATACCTCGGCTCTCACCTGTCAGGTGGGTGGTTCTGGTATCAAGCAGACAATATGCACCTCCCACCTGACAGGGGAGAACCCTATTAGTACATTGGGTGCTGAAACTAACATGAACGGATTGGCACATAGTAAGCAATAATATTACCAAATGTGCAAGATGTAGGGGCACAATGAATATCATTATCATCTATCATCATTATCTTCAAAGATCAACTATTGGAGAAGTGCCATGACTCTTTTTTATTAGAAGGAAACCTGGAACGGTCAGTATGACTGAAAGCAAAGTGGACCCCAAAATCCAGCAGCATTAGTACATGCTTTTAGATTAGGGTGTTCCAAACCTCATTACAGGTTTTTACAAAATTACATCACAAAATGAACAGGCTACAAAGTAGAACAGAATGAGGCACATTTACCAAGGCTCACACGCCTGAAATCAAGGGTTCAATCCATGAAATAGGCATAATTACCCCGTTTTGCCACCTCCACAGCAAGTGGGCGTGAAGGGGCATAAAGGGGGGCAGGGCCAGATAAAAAGTAGAAAGTTCTAGCCTGTGCCCAGGCTATGGCATAATTCTACACAAGGTCCAGAACTGGGGTAGAGCTGCCCTGCTGGTCCAGTGCTTTTTCCTGCCAGGATCTATCAGGAGACCGGAGCCTCTGATAAATCCAACCTCTGCCGGGGGTCGGGAACAACATCTTACACTGACACATATAGCTCCAGTGTATAATAGATGCGTCTCACTGACTTTTGGTCTCCAACATATGACTCTTCAAGATGGAAATATTATGAGATGCCATAATAGTAGCTAATGAGTCTAAGTGCGAAATCTGAAAATAAACCCCCAATTTCTAGGTTGCCTTCATAGTATTGATGTCTTCTTATGTAGTAGAGAAACTTTTGGGGAGCTATTACGTCTACTAGCTCAGCTCCCCAATAGCAAAACCCTTGAGGTTTTACAGCTGGAGAACCATAGGTTGAAGGCCCCTGACATAGATAGTATTGAAATGAAGCCATATCTTCAAGAGTAACATAAACTGCACACAGTACCTAGTAGTAAGCCATAAACAAGAATACAATGGAAACAATAAAACGACATTGTTGATTTGTTTTATTTCTCACGTTATTGCAGAATTTTCCTCCTGTTAACATAATCATGTTGTGTATTTCAGCTGCTTTGCGAGCTGTTTGCTGTTTTCTGTAGCTGTATTTCACACCTTATTAAATAAGATTGCCTGAGATTTGACCTGTGTATGCCTGATTAAGTTTACTATCTCATGCGCAATGTTATTTCTATTAAAGCCAGGTGTGACATCTTAGGCTCTTATGAGAACCCTGGGCTGCAGCGGCTGATTATGTGTAAACTACGCTATGCAAGTGACTTTTCAAGCCCTGCAGGATTAGATTTCATAACCACATGGACCTGACGTTTCCCTTGTGTTTCTATTAAATTGTTCAAGATCTCATACTTCAAATTTGTCAAGCTCAATGCACACGTGTTTTCCTGTAGATTAATGCAACGTTCTCGATTTTAAGGTCTCCCGCTCTTTGATCTACACTTTCGAGGAGTAGTAACCTCAATTGCTATTTTGGGTTTTGGATTGCCTGATATAAATTTTAGGCTGTTGACTTTTTTTTTGTCTTTTCTCAAGAGGCTGGAATAGACATTGATGGATAGAACATGTGAGATCATATCTCATTACGTTCCAGCCTCCTGGATAGATGATGGTGAGCCATGAAGGCATATTGACCTCAATGGTAGTAGCCAGTATCCCCAAAGTGACTTTTGTAGTAATGAGCATTTTCATATAGACTTGCATCCTAGGAGTTTACAGCTGGACGTGTTAAAAGACACAAGTGTTAGACCCCCTGATACCTGACCCATGAAGGAAACTAAGTATCTCCTCATTACAAGCCACAACTTTGGCAATCTGACACTTGCTGCCTGAAACGTTACTGTTTATTTCTTCTGGGACCTTTGTAGACGGCGATTAATTACTACATTACTCTGGTGGTCAGTAGAAAGCCTCACATCACAGAGCCTGGGTGGCACAAAAATCTCAAATGCTCATAACACTGCCATATAGCGAAGAACAGAATTATTCTTTGCAGATTCAGTACAAATCTGGCATTTTTCAGGAATCAAATCGAATCTGAATCTTTTGTTTTTGACTTTGACAAATCTTTCGATATGTCATTCACCGGGTTCTCGGGAAACTGTAGCGCATACGCGCTCATCATCTCTATTGCACAGCCACACTGAGGAGCAACCAGCTGTGCGATACAACCAGGAACCGGCTTCACTGTCTGTTCACAGCTAAAAGGAACCTGTCACCATGGACCTCATTTTTACTAAAGATAAATTGCAGTAGCATATTACAGCTCAAAGATGTCTTTATGCCTTTTCTGGGCATTTACATTACAATATAATTGTCTGTTTTTTTCCTTACCTAGGAGCCGGACAGAATCCTGTTCTGAGTCCCAGATTTGTTTTGTTTTGCCTACAAATAAAAAAAAAACCATGTGACTTGACTGAGCTGGCCCT
This sequence comes from Engystomops pustulosus, assembly GCA_019512145.1. NCBI lineage: Eukaryota > Metazoa > Chordata > Amphibia > Anura > Leptodactylidae > Engystomops > Engystomops pustulosus. Next base: position 249,970,876 of record CM033642.1, on the reverse strand, counting down.
GTACAGCTCCTCCCTCCCCCACTGATGTCAGCTCACCACATTGTTAGCTCTGTCTCTGTGTGAGTGAAAAAACAGGCGGGAGGAGTTGTACAGGAGTACATAGGTGGGGGCTGATTGCTGAGGAGTGAGTAGCACAGACAAGTCACATTGTCTGTTTGTTTTTTAATGTAGGCAAACCAAAACAAATCTGGGTCTCAGAACAGGATTGCAAGGTACTGTAAAACATGCATTTATAGTATAATGTAATTATTTGATGTGTGAAACAAGATGGGGGTTTCTAGATGTGACCTCCTCTAGTTTCATGACTAGTTTCTGACCCCTTTAATCTGTTTGGGTACAATACCCCCACCATTAGGTATTATGATAGGGTCTGGTTCCTGTGGATGCTGGTTTATGATCCAAGAATCCTGGCCTGGTGTAGGGACAAGTAGTAAACTACTTTTACTCATAAGTTTGATGTCTCCCTACCTTTATCACCATAATGTGCAATTGGGGTCAGGCGCTTCTTAGACAAATCAGAGGGTTGGTTAGTCCCATGGAAATTGGACCAGTCATGACCAATCATCATTAGGGCAAATAGGTCACGGGAACTAAATTGGCAATTGATATTGAACTACTTTACATAAATCTGTGTCCCTTTATTTCAGATTGTAATAAGTTTCAAGAACTTCTTAGTTTTGGAAAACCGGGCCATAAACAGACTAAAAAAATATTAACTATTTCTTCATAGGGAGTAAAAAAAGGCCTAGATCTTTCACTGTTATAGTATAGCAATATTAATATAAATAAAAGTAATAAATTCCAGTCTATCACTAAATTGTTTCATGTTCTTCTTTGTTCCCCCTTAGGCCCCTTCTACACTGGCGTTTTTCACGCGCGAGTTCTGCGCGTGCATTTGACGCGCAGAACTCGCATTGCACTCTGTCCCATTGTATTCAATGGGTCTTTCTCCATTTGCGTGGTTTTCAACGCGCGTGCTTGCGTTCGTTTGCACGCGCGTCAAAATCGCAGCATGCTCTATTTTTGCGATTCACGCGCATTTTTCACGCCCCATTCAAGTCTATGGGGACGTATCAAAAACGCATTGCACTCGCAAACATTGCAAGTGCAATGCGAGTGCAATGCGTTTTAAACGTAAGGGTTGCTAGGTGACCAGTATAACATTATTTCCCCTGCTCGCGAACGATCATTTAATTAAAAAAACACAATGAAGAACAGTGAAGAATAGAATAAAACCAGTGAACACAGTGAACACAGTGACCACAGGATCATTTAAGATAAAAACACAGTGCAGAACACAGTGCAGAATAGATTACAGATGTTCGGCACATCTGCTTACTTGTCGGGAGATACGCGCGGAGCGGTGCGAACAAAATAGCATGTGAAGAACAATATATATGTGTGAAGAAGACATTGCAGATGTATGGAAACATCTGCAATGTGTTCTTTACACACATATAAAGTTTGCAGTTTTTGCTTATCCAGATTTAATTGGCCTCCCTTGCCACTTCGTGACCTGCCGCCACTTACTCGGCAGAGCCGGTCCCTAAACAATACATTTGCTATCTTATCACAAGGTAAATATGTTTTCCTGCATCATTGAGGAAATGAATGTTTGTGTTTGCTCTTGCAGGTTCTGTGGATACAATAAATCAGTGCACAGTCCCGATGAAAAAAGACTTCACTTTGGAAATGGTCACTGTAAGTAACGTGATTTATAAGTTCCATTTAACAGCGATTATGTGGGAACAATGTATTCGCATTTGTATTCCCTTAGCAGCCTACGACATGTGAACCTAGGTAGTACTGCAGCATTACAGCATACAGCATACGACACCTATTGGTTACTCCTCTTACTGCAGTGCCGCTCCTTACACTTTCTATTAGTGACTTAGCAAAAACTGGATTATTAACTAGTAAATTTCATTCATTTGATATTGTGTCAATATTGAAAAGGAATATATTTTATAATATGTATCAGGACGTCACTATTCTCTTTGAAAATAGGGTTTTACACGCTTTGCATGAGTCTGCTATTACACTTCAAAAACTTGGAGCAACTTTTTTAGCCTAGCTGGCTTGGCAACATAAACAGGGTAAGTATAATTCATAGCAGGGAGTTGTGGGCAGCAGGACCCGGAGGATGGAGAGAGTCATGCAGTCGTTACTGTCTACATACCCTCTCTCATGCTGCCTGGGAGTCATGTGACCCAAGGGTGGCGTCGGTGAACGAAAAATGAGTAAATAGAATATGGGTGACCCTGTTAGGGTCTTATACTTACCCTGTGAAAGTTTTGTATAAGTGGGCAGCTTTTGTTGATGCAAAAAGTGGCAAAAATTAGGTTTTTTTTATTTAGCATTTCGCATTTGTTTTTAGAATGGTATATGGATAATATCTTATTATAAGGGTTTTTCCACTATGTATTTTCATCTCCTAATTAGCGGACCTGAACCTACATTATTTGGATCCGTGCCAAACATTTCGTGGTTCTGGTCCTCCAAACCCAAACTTCGGTCAGAAGTCGGGGTTGGGGCTTGGCTTAGCCCCCGCCATAGGCATTTAAATGCAGACGGCACATCCATGCCACAAACACAGCGCCGCTATTTTCCTGGAGGTTGTTGCTCCCTGATGAGGCAACGCGCATGCCAGCCATTTAATGTTCCAGATATTTTTTTCTTAAAAAGTTAAAACCTGTGATTGGTGCCAACATGATTTTGAGGTTTGGGTTCGGCCTCCATGGATCCACTCATCACTACTCCTAACCAAAGAATAGGTTGCATGAGTATAATTGAAGGAGGTCAGACCACATTGACCTCCAAAGATTAAGAGAATTAGAGAGGAAGAACCTGAAAGTTCTTCATATAAATCAAGTTTTTGTGCAAATGCGTGACCAGCGTACCATTCACGTCACTCGGACTATCCTCTACAGTCCCATATCTAGGTACTGAAGTCCTTCAGATGGAGTGCAGGCACCCATTCATATAGAGCACTATGAAAAAATGAGACCACCAAAGAGCAGTAGTTGGAAACCCATTTAAATCTCATCCTACTGCAGCAGGTTTTCCACAGGTTGTTGTGTGTGAACCTGGTCTTGATCTTTCTAAGGAATTCTATACATAAGCAACGGCAGACATCCGTCAGATACAGCACAGCGATGTTACAAAAGTCCACAAAATCTTATTTACTGACATTGTGAAAGGGAGGTCCTCACTAAATAAATGTATCTATTCATCTAAAAGAGGATAAATGTCGGATTGCTGTGGGTCTGACCACAAACATTCAACAAAATAGGGCGTTGCAAGTTCTCTGGAGCTGCCTTATAGTGTATAGGCTTGGGACCTCTCGTTGTGACATGGAGTTACTAGTGGATGGACCTTCAGTGTTAGACATCCCAAGTTGAAATAATTGAAAATAATCCATAAAATGTATTTGGTGCCTTAGGCAACTGCCTATGCTGCCTCCAATGACCAATAGTTAGTGGTAAAACATATTAGAACAAGCAGATTATAACTCAATATAAGCATGTGTTGTCTTCTGAGACTTGTATAGATGTGTATTGTACAAGATGTACAGCATACTATGGTACTCAGGGAATGTTCCTGTTCCTAATGTCTGATGAGTTTTACATAGTTTCCCACTGAGGCCCCCTGCTAATAGTGGCGTCTACTGAATGTATGTAGCAGTTCATACATTTCACTTCATTAAACCGTGACTTATTCATTGGGTCACTATTTTTCCCAGACTGACTTTTCTTGAATATACATCCCTTCTTCTAGTTACTGTACAATATTAATTTGCTCCTGGACGAACAATGTAATTTACAAACATTCTAGTTACTCCATTACTCTACGGACAAACTGATTATTCATTACAGAACCTGTAATGTAGAACCAAATTTGAAACATTAATTTAAATAAATCAGATAAGTAAAGAAGATCCTTATATATAGACATTGGAAACACGTCTAAAAGAATTTGAAACTTCCTCAGGATCCTGTCCTTCACTGTAGCCGCCACCATCTGGTGTCCTATGGTACCTGGCGCATATTGAGGGCAATTTGGAAATACTGACCATAATAAAGTGTATGGGCACCTTTAGGCCTCATGCATGCAACAATATGCATTCTCTATGATATGGGGAAAAGTCCGACCACAACTTTGATATGTGGCCCAGTCCTCACTACTTACCACTGAAAATGGCCTTGAAAAAATGGCCTTGAAAAATCAATTTTAAACCCACACTTTCTATAATTCCCAGTATTTTTGCATTGTGCATCCATTGTACCCAGCTTCCGCATTCCATGTATGGCATCCCATATCTGTAATTGACAAACAAATGGCTTTTTTTGTGGAGTGGAACTTTACAGATTTTATGTTGCTGCCGTTTTATTGGAGAGCGGTGGCAGATCTCCGCCTGTTCGGTAGCCATTTGGTACCAATTCCGTGATGAAAATTACTTTAAAATTATGCTGAACTAGCTGAAGATTTTGTGAAGGCCATAAACAGCCATAAAATGTGGATAAATTGTGTCTCCAGTGAACGGGTAAATGACACCAGGAGGCTGATACAGCTGGATGTGTAAAATGTCTTCCTAATTATATTGCGGAGAAGGCAGAAAAGTCCAGATTACCAGATTATGTCATCACATTCTGTCATTCTTTATACACCCTTTATACACCCGAGCTGTGATGCTAGTTTGTAGAATGGTCTTTAAATACTTTAAAAATGGGAAGCTTAGTTACCCTTATTATTCCTAAGACTATGTCATACGCCAATTTTCAGTAACATCTTTGGGGCAAAGAATATTTAATGGATTCTTACCGCAGTTGCAACTGTCAGAGGCACTGAGTAGGTGTTGAATCACAAAGGATGCAAACAGTGGGACCCACTGTGGTGTGTCTAGTGTTGGCTGGGCATGACCATTGAAGAGCCCCCCCCCACCCTGGGAAACAAGTTGTTATCTGTCTGATTCAAAAAGCAAAAGCCCACCCATCTCACTCCTCCCCCATTGATTCTCTCCTCCTGACATCCCAAAACTGGTCCCACTACAGGCTCCTGACTCAGTCAGGCAATTTGCCCAGTCTACGCATGCACATGTGCCACACTGCACAAATTGTTGCTCGGCAGTGAGGCGCCAGGAGGAACGCAAACCCTGTAGTGAGTTGCATACGCGCCTCACTGCCTAGGAATACTGTGCATAGTGTGGCGCATGTGTAGATTGATGCAGGGACTGGGCATGTCGAGCAGAAAATGTGAGCTGGGGGTGGGACCTTAGGAGGACAGATGTTGATCGTTTTCCCAAGGGTAAGCGGGTGGACCGTTCCTCAATGGACAGCCGATGCTCGACACACCAGAAGAGGACACAAGGTAACCTTCAATATAAGTTTCTCTAATAACTAAAAAAGAAAGGATTATTAGAAATTATTGATCAAAAATTATTGATTTGGCTTAGTATTGTCGCTGTGGACATGGAGTCTCTGAAAAAGGGGGTCTTGGTGACCACTTCCCTTTAAAGGGGTTTTCATTTTTTGAATATTTGTTGCCCAGAAATATTACAGTCTTGATAAAGCATATTTCTCAACATTTAACTCCAAAATTTGGACATTCCACCCAAATACTTGTAAATTGACACATCTCTAAAACCCAAACTTGTTGTGGCTTCGAACCTATAAATTATTTTAGGCCATGTACTGATTCTTTTATTGTTTTTGCTGCACAATAACAGTCGGGATCACACAGTCATTCAGTTGGTTTTATAAAGTACTACTGACAGCTTACATGATTATGTCACCCCCCGAATTGTACTTTTTATGCTAAGATAAACAAGTATTATTTAGACTGTAAGAATTAGAGGTGTTTGTATAATTTAATAGTTTCCTGGCTGCCTTTGTAGAGCTCAATGACTGCCTCTCACACAATAAGTCTGAAAAGTCAGATTTTTTTTTTCTTCTACTGTGAAAGCTTAATTCCAAAAACGTCTTCTGGCCATAAAAAGGCTTTGGCACAAGAACTGCTTTCTAAGCATCGCTTTATCAAATTTGAAAATCTTATAAAAGAAGTGTTTCCACACTTGTATAACTAGTCGTGTTTGATAAGGTGTTTCTGCTTCAAAGTCATTTACAAAAGCAAGTGTTTTAACACCTGTAATTGGGAACTAAGTACAATTCAGTCTTATACGCGGAGTGAGGATTTCTGCAGACGTTCCATGCTAAAAACAGAAGCACGTAAGATAATTGGCGTTTCCCATAGCAACAACCAAGAGCAAACTGATAGCACATACAGAAGCTGACTTTTACACCTCCATCTGGACTTTGTAAAAAAATATATACGCCGGTCCCCTACTTAAGGACACCCGACTTACAGATGACCCCTAGTTACAGACGGACCTCTCTGTTCACTGTGACCTCTGGTGAAGCTCTCTGGATGCTTTATTATAGTCCCAGGCTGCAATGATCAGCTGTAAGGTGTCTGTAATAAAGCTTTATTGATAATTCTTGGTCCAATTACAGCAAAAAATTTTGAAACTCCAATTGTTACTGGGCCCAAAAAATTTTTTGTCCGGATCAATTACAACTACAATTATAAAATATACAGTTTCAACTTACATACAAATTCAACTTAAGAACAAACCTATGGAACCTATCTTGTATGTAACCCGGGGACTGTCTGTATTTACAAATGCAGAATTATCCGAAATCAACCAAATAGCACATTCCTAATTTAGCTAATACAGTAGCTGCTAACTTAAGATCAGCGTTTCTAAGATTTAATACTCTTGATCCTATGGAGCCAGTAATTAATCATCCATGCACAAGTTTAATGTCAAGTATCTGAATGAGGCTCAGCTTCCCCGGTTGTACTGTACCACTTGACATATTACTCATAAGCGTGTGGCTAATGTCTATTATTGTATATACTGTTGTTGAGGACTTAAAGTTAACCAGTTACCGCAAGTGATTTCACATAAATGACTTTTCTAAGCAAGATATAATAGGAATGAACTTTCTTATATATAATGTATGTTTATTTAATGTAAAGCAAGAATTTTGGGTAAAAAGCTGAGTAAATCCTGGCAGGACTCCAGGGAGAGACAGGAGAGTCCTGATTACTCCACCCATAAACTATGACGTACAGCCTTCTGTATATACATATTAACACAGGGAGAGCTGTCATCACTTACATCCATTTTTCTACAGTTCAGACCTTCTACAGGCAGTAAATCAACAATAGTCCCTCCCCCAATGCTATGTCTATTCCACTTTTATTTAAAGTAAATCTACCATCAAAATCCATCATGATAAACGAGGGACACCTACTCATAGATCCAGGTAATGTGGTAATCTTCTTATATTTGCTATCCATAGTCTCCTTCCTTCTAAAGCCAACTTTGAGCCAGAAGATCCCCTGGAGATGTTACTGTGCAGGAGCGCTTCCCCCTCCCATTGTGAAAGGGAGTCAATCCGTCTCATTTGCATAATTTTAAAAGCTGATCTTAGAAGAAAGGTGACCATGGCTAACAAATATGAGAAGATTGCCACAGTCACGGTGCCTGGATCTATAAGTGTCCCTGGTTTATCATGATGGATTTTGCTGGTAGCTTTCCTTTAAGTTGTATCTTCTATTATACCGCAATAAAGACTATAAAAACGATATACATATTTCTCCTGTCCATGGAGATAATCAATTCCCTCCTCTTCATAAACCGTGCAACAGATTTGGCTCAAGTTGTAAGACAATTGGCTGCAGCAAGAACCAGACTTCACTGATGCTTTATCCTAAAAATAGACACCAGAGAACTATCAGAAGACAACCCAATTTAGAGGCTACTAGTATCTAGTTCTTAAGGTTCGATAACCTGGGTGGGCCCCCAGAAATGTGTTATCAGGTGGACCCAAGGAACCTCAGTCCAACACTGATAACAGGTTTTGACTCGGGTAAACGGGCAGCTCCAAAGATGAATGGTGCAAGGGAATTAAATATTTCCCAAAGATTATAGCAAATCACTTAGAATGCCAAGAGTGAGACACCCAATAACAAACTTGTGGGGCTCTTTAATTAAAATGGATGACCCAAAGAGGACAAACCCTTAAAGAGGACCTGTCACCCATAATTTCGGCATTAGGAGCTGCTTACTAAAGTACTAAAGTAAGCAGCTCTTAGTGCTGAAACAAATGTTAGAGTGATAGCGTTACCGGAAACCTCCTATCTAACACTGCGGTGGAGTACAATGTAATCATCGGACCGCTTGCAAAGCTGTCCGACGTATTCATGAGGGGGAGGTCCGAGGTGCTGCCTTTTCCCTGGACCGCCCCGCTCACTCCATAGGGTGGCGGTGACTGCCGCACGTAACAACGCTCCAACCCGCCGCCTCATGAAACATCGGACTTCTTTGCAAGCTGTCCGATGATTACACTGTACCCTGCCGCAGTGTTAGATAGCGTTACCGGAGGTTTCGGGTAATGCTATCACTATAATACTGCGGCGTTTGTTTCTACAGTAAGCAGCTCCTAGTGCCGAAATTATGGGTGACAGGTCCTCTTTAAACAAGTCTTCCCACATTTCCAACTGGCGAAACATTTTATGGAGTTGGAGTCTTTTACTTCTTCTTCAATATCTTGTTTCCAAGTTCCCAAAGGAGTCAGGAAATAGCAATTTCTTAATGGTGAAGAAACGTTTAGAAGAGCGTAGACCTCCATCCATCCCTGTGTCCTCCTCCTTTAAGCAATTTGCTTGTGCACTTTTCCTATATAATTTAAATGGTAAATTCTCAATCAGTGTTTAATTCCCAGAAGTTTTCTTTCAATATGGATACTTTTTTTTCTTGAGGATATATTATCCCTTCTAAGTCAAGGATGTAGAGTTCACCCTTCAAGGATGGCCGTCAGACTTGTGCTGTTGAATATTTCAGATTTGCAGCTAATTAATGCCGTCTTTAATATCTGAGCCTCTCAAATACTCATTCCCCTGATAAAGAAAGTAGTTATTCAGGATTGTCTCACACGAGAGTCGCTGCATTAATTACCCGGACACATCCCGGCTGCTAACGATAGAGCCACCTGTATGGGAGGAAGATGATCTTGAAATAAGCAGTGGTAAGGTCCTTGAGGACCAGACTTGGGAACATACATCATGAGATGTTATGAGGGTGACAGGTGCATCATGCTTTAATATACCCAATTATAACCTGTCTGATAGAAAGTCACAAATCTTCTTCCTAAAGTTATAAAAAATATTAACTTCTAAACAGGTTGACATTATAATTTTTTGAATAACACAGCACAATAATGTCATAGCTATAGCACTGCAGATATAGTAGTCACATCAGGACCCCCATTTTTTTTTTTTAAATACTGCCTGCAGATAGGGCACTATGCAGAATGTTCTCAGCTCCTCCTGCTCTATAACATGCTGCCTGTAGATAGGACACTATGTATAATCTGCTCATCTCCTGCTCTATAACATGCCACCTGCAGATAGGACATTTTATAATCTGCTCAGTTCCTTCTGCTCTATAAAATGCCGCCTGCATATAGGACACTATATATAATGTGCTCCTCTTGCTCTATAACATGCTGCCTGCCTATAGGACACTACGTATTCTCTGCTAAGATGCTCCTGCTCTATAACATGCTGCCTGCACATAGGAAACTATGTACAAATCTGCTCGGCTCCTCCTGCTCAGTATAATGCCTCCTGCTTGTAGGAAAATACATAGAAATGGCTCGTCCCTCCTGCTCTATATAATGCTTCTGGGAGATGAAATTGCAGATCACAACTTTGCTTACACATGGAGAAAATATAAGACCCAGATCTCGAGAACCAAATTGCATTGACATCTGAATGTTTGTTCACGTTCCGTGGGCTCACAAACGTCAGTTCCTTCTACCCCAATGCTGTTTCTCATGGAGAATAACAACCCCAATCTGTCCATTCAGTTGACTTGACCCAATGACTAGTTGACTTTTGGACCTCTATATACACATCTGTATTAGTCTCCCATATACACCAGTGCTGTCAGGAGCTTTCATTCTTGGATCTCATCGGTTGCCATTAGCGCTGTCAGATATGTTATTGGGGCGACTCTCCGTTTATTTACATTCTGTGAATTATGTCAGTCTGTCCGACGCAGAGTCAATAAATGCCATCTTTTAAAACAAGCCTTGGCCTTTTCCCATGTGTTACTGCCAATGAAAAAATCACGACTTGTGCTGCAGGCTGCGGCAATATAGAAAATCCCATGACTTCCCATCAAAGACCCGGAGAAGTGTTTCACCTCCTGAGCTGCCCCCGTCTGACTAGCACCTCTTACACTTGGGTAGCCCCGGGGCGGATCACGCTGGTAGAAGGAGTGGAGGGAAATGATTGTGTTTGCACAGAATGAGCTGTAGAACAGAGGGGCTTAACACATGTGCATGTGTTTATTATCTGTTATTCATGACAGAACCCATTTACGACATGTGCTGCCCCTAATTATCGGTGCGAAGAGATTACGGCCATTGTATCCCAGCTTCACCCACTCCCTGGAGGCGACTCTCAAAGAAATCTCAGCCGCAAAGTGTAAGCTTATTTTCTGCAGCGTAAACTCCTAAAGAACGTGGGTGTCAGGGGGGCACAGTATCTGGCCGGCCGCTTCTTGTGATCTTTTCTATGGGACATTTAATGGAATCATTCACTGCTTTTAATTTGACACACACTTAACGTTTCCCCCATCATGCGCTCCGGTGGCGAGCAGGCAGAAAGAAAAACCACAGCCTTACCCATTGTATTACCGTATGATGGGAAATATTTCTGCAACATTAACTTGTAAGCCTCGTACAGTAAATGGAGCATTTAGAAGAGTCTTTTATTTATTTTTTTGTTATTTTGGAGGTTTTTCAGTGAACCGGGTTTTAAGCAAATTGCTTTGGTAATGATCAACGATCTGCAGATTGTTTTCATTACAAGAATTACGAGAGTTGACTCCCTCTGCGTCAAGTTTTTCCCAGAGTAATTTAAGATATATTTACAGTAGGGAATCTTAGATATTATATTTAAAGCTCCATATTAAAAAAAAAAGTATTGGATAATTTTTTTCCCATAACTCTCTGTTGTGCAGTTGCTCTGTTATGCCTCCTAGAAATCGACAAATGGGAGAAACGTTTGCCCATATCCGATAGTCCATGCTCAATCTAGTACTAGCAGCTCGGATTGGAGGATATCAGGTTTTGTAGGGACATGTCCCAAACTGATAACACCCAATTGCCAATACAGTCATACATTTCTGGGAGTAATAACAGAGGAACAACAAAATATGGCGATTAAAAGCTCGTTTATTGGAGAGTACAATTAGAAAGAAAGCATTCCAAGATGTAATGTGAAATGAGCAGTAAATTCACCTTATTCAAGCATAGTGGGGCACATTTACTTACCCCGTCACCGGAGTTCACCGACGATAATGCACTCTGCCGCGATTCACTAAGATTGTTCGCCCGGTATCCTGCATGTGGCTTCCCCACTCAGGTCCGCCGTAGTTCACTTTCTTCTTCCTGGTGCATGTAAGTGCATTGTCTTGCGACGCAATTTGAAAGTCAAATCCTGCGCTCAGTCCTAATCAGTCCAATCGTCCGATGGCACGCCCTCTAAATTGTATCGCATGGAAGGCAGCACAACGGCAAAAAAACAATTGCGTGCATCAAACTTCCGGTGCAGACACTTGTTTAATACCTGTGCAAGACTTGTATCCCCTGAAAACCTTGCACAGTCCGATGAGAGTGAGCAGCACAACCCTTAGTAAATGAGCCCCAGTGTGTATGAACCAGCTCATATTAAAGGTTTAAGTCACAATCCAATTGGTCAGAAGTGAACTCACATAATCAAACATATAAGAGCGGTTGTATCTTAGCTTGTCAGTTTGCACTTGTGTTTTTTTTTTTTTTACTTTTGAGCAGTTCTGCTCTCTGATTTACCCCAGGGCTGATTTCCTTTAGCTAAATCGTGCAAATCAGGCTATTTGTGCAATTTTTTGGGTAACCTATACAGAACAGTATCCTATGCCTGATGGGGACCGGGGTCTATTTGCACATCTCTTTACAGCTTTTTAGGTAGTTGGTGTAAGTCAGTAATATATCATGTGCCAACATCAGCCACCAGCCGCAGTTTAAAGATGAATAGGTCACAAAGCAGGAAAGCCAGTGCGCCACGAGCTGCAGAGAAATTGACAAAAATGTGCAAATGCAAAAAAAATGCAAAAGAAAAAGAAAAAAAAGACAAAGAAAAAGATACATCTGCCCATAAAGTGAAAAAATAAGATACATTAAACATGATCCAACAGTCATATGGTGTCATTACAAAGTGAACAATGGCATGTTATATTAAAGGGGCTTTCCCACAAACTGAAGTTAGGCCCACGTGATAGGGCCTAACTTGCTGATCAGTAGGGGTCTCAGTGCTGAGACCCCAACAGATCACGAAAATGAGGGGTCAGTTGGACCCATCACTGCTCCGTCAGACTAATGGAGCAGACAGACATGCATGACCGTTCTGCTCCATTAATCTCTATGGAGCTGATGGAGATCGGTGAGTGCGGTGTTCGGCAATTTCCATCAGCTCCATAGAGATTAATGGAGCAGAATGATCATGCATGGCCGTCTGCTCCAGTAGTCTGACGGACCCCTCGTTCTCAAGATCTGTAGGGGTCTCAGCACTCAGACCCCCACTGATCAGCAAGTTAGGCCCTATAACGTGGGAAATCTCTTTAAGCATTAGTAAAACATAATGATATTAAAAACTAACCTAACCCATACTCAGCAATCTCTGTCAGCTCCATAGAGATGAACGGGGCATCCCGACCATGCGCGTCCCACTGGGGTACCCCATCAGACCCCCGTTCTAGTGAACTGTGTAAATCCCCTCTCTGAGACCCCCACTGATCAGCAAGTTAGGCCCTATCCTTCATAGGATAAACAGGAAATTATCTGTCAAACAAACTTATGGCCAACAGTTATTGAGAGCATATGACCAAGTTAAGAATTGACCCTCCAGACCATTAAGGTAATCTAGACCAGTGTTCCCCAACCACCGGTCCGCAGCCCAAGACCGGGCCTTGGAACACCTGGTACTGGGCCGCGCCTGACCCCTTTAAAACAAAAAACACCAAATAATGCACTGCTCTATTGACGACAAGCGTCATGATGTCATAACATCATGCTATTAGTGAAGGGAAGGAAGAGAAGACTGTTGCAGGGGAATGAGGAAGGTAAGTATTTTTGTTTTTGACAGAGTTCGGCTGGGAAAGGGGACATTGGAAGCATATGGTGAGGGAAGCAAAGGAAAGGAGACATGGAGGGAAGACATAATGCAGTAAAGGGGACATGGGAGGGGAGTATGCTACAGGAAAAAGGACAATACAAGTTGGGGTGCTTCTTCAGGAAATGGAAAAATGTCAGCTAAGCACACAGGGAGTTATGGTGGAGCATTCAAATATACATTTTTAGCTATGAAACTATGACACCAGACCGCAACCCCCCACCGAACTGGTCCCTGGAGAAAATGTATGTTTACAGCCGGTCCCTGGGCAGAAAAAGGTTGGGGATCCCTGATCTAGACCACCAGGGATATTAAATATCAATTAATAAGTTAATGGCGGTATTAGATATAAATCACCAGGACACTATGGAGCACCAGGGATTTTAGATATAAATTCAGTGTAGACCCTTGTACATATTATAGATCATCTATTTATCTATCTCCTATCTACTATTTATCTATCTCCTATCTATCTAAAAATCCAAAAATAGGCAGCACTCCAAGGTAATTCAAAGTTCAAAGGTGAAGTTTATTCCAATGTGACGTTTCGTTGGTGCCTCCCACCTTTCTCAAGCATACTCACTGCTCATTTGCTGCTTTGGATTTTCCTTTATTATCTATCTATCTATCTATCTATCTATCTATCTATCTATCTATCGATGTAGATAGCTAGATAGATAGCTAGATAATCGTAGCAGATAGATATGAGACGCTAGAAGAATGCCAGAAGATAGACTGGATAGATTAGCTATGAGATAGTCGCCCTGATAGTGGGACTGCTAGTATAGTATTAGATAGATAGATAGATAGATAGTGCTAAGATAGATGAGTAGAAGATAGATAGCTAGATAGATAGATATAGGAGATAGGATAGATGATGTAGATAGATGATAGATAGTAGTTAGTAGATATGAGTAGATATGAGAGATAGATAGATAGATAGATAGATAGAAGATAGCTAGATAGATAGCAGATATGAGATAGATAGATCAGAGATGAGGAGGATGATAGATAGATAGATATATAGATCGATAGATAGATGAGATATGTAGTTTAGATAGATAGATAGATTAGAGATAGATATAGATAGATATAGAAGAAGAGTGATGAGATCGAGATGACGCGGGCTGAAGATAGATTATATCTATCTATCTATCTATCTATCTATCTATCTATCTATCTATCTATCTATCTCATATCTATCTATCTATCTATCTATCTATCTATCTATCTATCTATTTATATATGTGTATCTATAGATGATAGATAGATAGATAGATAGATAGATAGATAGATAGATAGATAGATAGATAGATAGATATGAGATAGATAGATATGAGATAGATAGATAGATAGATAGATAGATAATAGGTAGATAGATAGATAGATAATAGGTAGATAGATAGATAGATAGATAGATAGATAGATAGACAGATAGATGATAGATAGAGGCTAATCCTGGATTGTTTTATTATTAGAGGGCCACATTTATCACTTGTTTTTTCTGTTGTTTTTGCGCCTTTTCGTTTAGGCGCACCGTTTTTGCGCCATTTTTGCGATTAAATGTCAAATTAGCCGCGCAGCTAAAATAACCACCTTTCCCTCATCTATCGTTCAATTCCAGATGTTTTGCTGCGCCTAATGATATTCATCACGTGCGACTTTTGCATTTAGGCGCAAAAACGGGCGCAAAAACACTCCAGCCCGAAGGTGGCGTTATCTGAGAAGAAAGCACTGAGCCCCTTTGCAGAACAGCTCATTTCTAGCAGCAAAGCTCAGCCAGACACTGGAACATATAATAGATATAATAGATACATTACAGACAGGAGCTGCAGACTCTATTTACAGTTCATCACCTTCTATTTACAAAATATTCTGCAAAATCTGAGCTCAAAGCAAGAGCAAGAGAAGTTTGCACAAGTTTGCAGAATTTTGCAGATACTGCAAACAAGTGTCCCCCATGTAATTCTGCACAGTGTCTGAGGGGGATACTGTGCAGAATTACAGGGGTGCAGCAGGAGACCAGCACTGGGGGATCCCCTCCAGGAGAAGCCACTGCTGAGGAGGTCACTGGGTGCAGGGTGTCACACACCTGGGTGCTGCTGTGAGTGTTATCTCCATTCTGGGATGTGGGAGAAGCAGAGAGGAGCTTGTAGCAGGATCACATGTAAGTGCCCGAATCTAACATTGCGCCTAAACTGCGCCTAAACTGCGCCTAAACTGTGTTAAAGTAAAGTGATTAATAAGAGGCAGAAAATATACTTATCACAGTTGGTTGTAGCTTGTGATAATTCTGGCAAAACAGTGCGCCCGAATTTAGGCGCAACTACTACACTTAGGCGCACAAAAGTGATAAATGTGGCCCAAAGTTTTTCAGACTATTTTTAAGACTTTCAGTACTATACAAAGTTACTTATCATGTCCCTGGATAAAACAGATATTATATTTTGCATATAATGGGAAAGGAAGAACGTCCCACAGAAGTACATAAGGATCTTGATGGTTTTGTATAGTACATGGATTCGGCGCTCCGCCATCATGCAGGATCATTACTTTTTCCTCTTTATCGTCCTGCGTTCGCTACTTTACATAAGCATAAAGAAAGCTCCTTTTGAAAGTGAAGGACAAATCTTGCAATGGATGTTGTTCGCCATCTGGGGAGTTAGGACTGGGGGCTCAAAGCTCTGAATGATCATTACCAGGCAGTTTATGGTTTCGCCAGAGGCGATGTTTACATTGGCCTTAATTGTGTTTGTTAATTGTATTGTTTTTACAGGCAGCGAGTTCTCGCACCTTCATACAATGGAACAATTCATCAGCGTTCCGAGGCGTTCCAGCGTAACACCCCGACCCCTAACAAAGAGCTCTGTTTATGCCCAGTCCCCCACAAACAACATGACCCAGTCTTCATAGGAAAAGCAACTATTTCCTTCTCTATAACCAGTCTGGGGAGAAGTCATAGTGGCCCGAAAATTAATTTGTCATTTAACACGTTACAAATCCAGCTCCAGCAATCTCTAAACCCTTCTGCTGAATTAAAGCGTATTTCCGTAAAAAACAGTCGCCGCCATTTATTATAAGAAAATTCATTAAACTTGCTGAGTATTAGGAGAAACCAATGTGCCATTATTTATGTGCTAAACAGAAGGAATGGCTCCGGCATAACCTTCGATTTCCTCTTTCAAATAAATAGACTAGAGAAAAATGATGGTGGATAAAAGGAGGGCGGAAGGAGGAAAGAACAGAATACTACAGGATCGGAAGCGGAAGAGTGGAAGTAGATACATTGATTCTAAATGGAATTATCATTGTATCTAGTAAATGAATGAGTTTACAACATTTCTTATATAAATGTGACTATACAGGCGGTCCCCTACTTAAGAACACTCGACTTACATACGACCCCTAGTTACAAACGGACCTCTGGATATTGGTAATTTATTGTATTTTAGTCCTAGGCTACAATGATCAGCTGTAACAGTTATCACAGGTGTCTGTAATGAAGCTTTATTATTAATCCTGATTCCTATGACAACCCAACATTTTTTAAATCCAATTGTCACAGAGACCAAAAAAGTTCTGGCTGGGGCTACAATGATAAAATATACAGTTCCGAGTTACATACAAATTCAACTTAAGAACAAACCTAAAGACCTTATCTTGTATGTAACCCGGGGACTGCTTGTATAAGCAGGAGTGGCCCATTAGGCCGGGGGTCTAGACTCAGTCTTGTAAAACTTGTCACTTTGGTCTCTTACGTTAACATTAGATTGTAGTCAGGGGCTGATTAAGACCACCATTGGCCCTGGCCTGTATGAATATTATAGACCCTACAAGTCCCGAGTCACTTCCTACATATGGAACTGGAATCAGATTCTTGGGGAATGGCGGATGTGTCCCTTCTGCTGCTTTCAATTTGTGGTTTTAGGACCTTTGGAGGACCTTCAAAGGTCCTGAAAAGGCTCTTGTGTACATGTGTATTGAGAGCAGGAACAGATGTAAAAGGATTTCATGTGTACAGGCCCTTCTGTGTATACAATTTGGTGGGTGGTTTGGACAGGAGCCCCCTAGAAGGCTTGCTCCCTGGTCTACCACCCAAATTACCTAAATTATAATCCACTTCTCATTGTAGTGTCAATGTGGGTCCTTTGCAGTTAAGTCTAAATCTTCTTGTAGAGATTTGGTGAAACTTATCAGACTTGTTACCTATTCCCTGTGCCCCATTCCTTGTTCTCAAGATAGATAAGTCACCAAAGGAAGTGTCTAACAGCAGTACACTCCCTTCTCTTACTAGAAACACTTGCATTCTCAGCCAAACCAAGCATATTCACATATTTATAGGGCGAACAATCACATCTGTCAAACAAGTTCATAGTTACTGAATGCATATAGCTAACTATAGAATGGACCCTCCAGACCACCAGAAATATTAGGTATTAAACAATAAACCACTCTAGACCACCAGGGATATTAGATATCAATGAATCTTTGTAGACCACTAGAGATATAAGGTATTGATAACTGAGCCACTTGAGATTTTAGACCTTCATTTCTAAGATGCTCTAGACCACCAGGGATTTTAGATCAAAGTAACAAACTAACTCCAGACCTTTAGCATTATTAGGTATTAAACCCTTAATCACTTTCCACCACATGGAATATTAGATATTAATATGCTAAGAGACTGTAGCCCACCAGGGATTTTAGTCATAACCCATTAAATTATAAGTTACTCTAGACCACCAGGTATATTAGATATCAAACAAACAAGTCTTTGTAGACCACAAAATGTACTAGGCTAGATAGGGGCTAGTATCTATTGTGGTCATTTGTTTGATAATTCCAGACCACCAGGGTTATTAGGTACTGAACCCTAAATCACTTTCTACCACAAGACATATTAGATATCAAACAATAAGTCAGTGTAGACCACATGTGATACTCGGTGTTAATGACTAAGCTGCTTTCCAAGAAGATTTTAGATATTCATAGCTAGCACACTCTAGCCCACCATGGATTTTAGTTGTAAGTGACTAAGTCACTTTAGACCACCAGGAATATAAGGTATTAAATCCTTTGTCACTATAGACCACTAGGCATATTAGACATCAATCAATAAGTTAACACAGACCAACAGAGATATATTAAACTAAGCCACTGTAAACCATTGGGGATTCTAGATATTAATCTCTTGGACACTCTAGACCACCAGGGATATAAGTAATCAACCAATATTTCCATAGACAACCAGGATAAATCAATAAGCCACTGTAGACCACAAGGTATACTACGTATGAATGATTTGGACACTGGATTACCCGGGCAATAGCTATTAATAGTCATGAAGAGAGTCCGGCTGAGTCACATGAACATTGTCACTCCACGAGGATGGGGCTTTGTCCAGCTCAGGACAGAGAGGGTCCAATCTTGATACATTGTGGCTCATTTACTAAGGGTCCACGGAGCGCATTTTTGTCGGGTTTCCCGACGATTTCCGTTTTGCGCCGCATCACGCCGGGGATTGTGTCGCACTGGTGTGGCGGGCCGTCGGACAACCCGACGGATTCGGACTACGCGTGTGATTTAACATTTAGGATTGTGTCGCAAGATCAGCACTTACAAGCACCGGGAAGAAGAAGGTGAACTTCGGCGGACCTCAGCGCAGAAGCAACGGATGCACGAAATTAGACGCACAAGCTTCCTGAATCGCGCCGGACTTCATCCTTGTCAAACCGTCCGAATCGGGGATCGCGACAGGACCAGGTAAGTAAATTTTCCCCATTGAGTACCATTGGAGGTGCTATATGAAAAGTTATAATCAAAATGAAACCCATCCTTATAAATCCTGCATCTACCTAGGTACAACCTGTCTTCGGTATTAACCCCAATTGTTGTAATTCTCTCCATTTCGGAAACGCTCTACCACATCGGGCGGCACATTGCAGAAAATAATTGCAAGGAAATGCATGGAATATTATGATTTCTCAAATATTGCTTTTTTCCCCCCTTATCAGTAAAGTTTCCTGGACTCAGGACGTACGTAGACCCTCACACCTATGAAGACCCCAGCCAAGCGGTGCATGAATTTGCTAAGGAGCTGGACTCTACGTGTATCTCCATAGACACAGTCATAGGAGCGGGTAAGAAACTAAATTCCATATGAAGTAAATAAGTAAAAATAAAATAAATGTATTATTTACGCTAATGTTACATGTAATAGACGTGTAGTGAGCAGTGGGGACCACTATATATAATAAGCAAGTAGGAAGGCGGCTTATGACCCTGGCATGTATGGCGGATACATCTGCTGTCAGGTGTAAAGTATTGCTTTGATATTGGCCATTAGGCTTTATGAGAGGCCAATAATAGCCCTCATTAGAAACACTGCATATATACACCTGGGTAAGAACGCCAGGCCTATTACATTTTGGTCTTTGTGGCCCTTTAAAAAGTGGCTGGCAAATCACACAGGGAATTGTATTCTATCAATACATCCAGCAGGCCCGGCTACAAAACGCGCCGGTACCAGCTTTTATTATAATCCAATCTATGTCGCTTTGATTATTTGTAGGTCTGGTCCTTTAAAAAGTCCATACCTGGTCGCACAGGCACGGAGAACATATTTATTACTATGTATTTCTTACTTGGGGAATTGGATCTGGAAATGCTTTCAATAAAAGCACAAGTTCTGCATTGATTTTAATACCTCCTAGTTATTTTTTTATTAGCCAATAATAGTATAGTGTGTGTAGAAAATATACCATAAAATATTAATGCCCAGCAGTTTGTGCCGCGCTGTTGATGAATTCTGTGACAGGAAGACGGAAATCAGCAGATACACAAATGTAGTGGAGCCGGCTTTGTTACTTAATGTTACCAGCTTTTACCCCATTAAACGACCAACCTCCTCAGGTATAAAATGTCCATTCCTGAATTTCCTCATTTATGATAAAACCTGTCTGTTAACCTATAAAAAAAAAATCTCCTTTAAAGTCATATGCAAATGAGATGAAAAGAGTCATATTTTGCCTGAGATGAGTCATTTTTAGAGGCTGCAGGGGGAGTGTCACTTCAGATACCCTTCTCTTGATCTCTATAGCAGCTAAAACCAAAGTTAAAGACATAGCTGGGCATTTGGGCAGATAAAGATCCAATTCCCTCCTTTTTTGGCAACTGTCTTTATCTGAAATTCTGCAATTCTTTATCAAGCCTGATGAATTCTGAAAGATAAGGTTCTTTGCAGTTGGACTATTTAGGCATAGTAACATAAGATATTGGGGCACATTTACTTAGGGCCATGCACCTGTTTTCTGTAGGTCTTTGCAAGTTCTTTCTTGTTCAAACTTCTTGCACTTATATTTAAGAAGTGTCTGCGCCTCCTATGGGTCGCACACGACCCTTTTATGTCACGGCTGCTCTATAAAATTTCTGCACTGAAAAGGGCGTTCCGGAGCTCAGTTGGACCGTGCGCCAGATTTAACATGCAAAGTCCGACAGAACTATTTTGCACGCCCCATGTTAAAGGTGCATGAAAAAAGTTGGTGCACTATGTTGGGCACCAGATCTATGATAAACGGGCTCCACAATTCCGGTGCCCTGTGCACACTACACAGGTAAACTGCACATTATTTATAGTAAATGTGCCCCAATACATTTACCTTTAGTAATGGGTCACATCACAAACGTTCTCCCAATGTCGGCTTCATCTGACAAACTCCGCTCTACTGCATCTACAGATCCATTCCCACACACTGTGCAGCGCCGCGGCTACAATACAACAGATATTTATTCCTGTAATGTTTTCCGATCACCCAGGGCTGTTTTCCAGTTATATCTAATTAGAAATGACAGGAAGACAAGAGTCATTCAGTTATTAGTCTGTAAATGGCCAAATGAAATAACCGCATGCTATTCTGTCTGCTGCAGGGCGGATCACTTACATTTAAAGATTAACCATTTTCAGAAGGTTTTCATAGTTTTTTGTGAAGCAGATTCACTTTAGAGGAAATCTATCATTAAAATCCACCATGATAAACCAGGGACATTTACTCATAGATCCAGGCAATCTTATATCTTAAACCAGGCAATGGTAATGTGTTATCCATGGCCTCTTTCCTTCTAAAATCAACTTTTAAAATTATGCTGATGAGGCTGAAGGGCTCTGGAGTGCATTTCTAGAGCCCCTTCATTCCGTAGATTCACAGGCTGGGGTGGTTACCAGAGCCCTTCCATGCTGCAGGCTGTTACACTGTACAAGAGCAGAGGGAGGGAAAAGAGCTGCAAGTGCAGGGGAAGGGTAAGACAGTCTGTAAATCTGCAGCATGGAGGGGCTCTAGTGATTAGCATAATTGTAAAAGTTGATTTTAGAAGGAAGGTAATGGATAACAAATATAAGAAGATTACCACAGTCTCTGTGTCTGGATCTGTGAGTAAGTGTCCCTGATTTATCCATGCTTGATTTGGATGGGAGTACAGGCGGTCCCCTACTTAAGGACATCCGACTTACAGACAACCCTAGTTTAAGACGGACCCCTCTGACCTATGTGACTTTCCGACATTTTAGGGTTTTGCACGGCTGTGTCAGGTATTTAACAGGGGATTAAATCAGGGGGCAGGCCGTTGGACGATCCGACTGATTTGGACTGAGCGAGGGATTTAACTTTCAAACTGTGTCTGTGAACTCCTCGGACCAGGTAAGTAAATGTGCCCCAATATTTACAGAATGGACTGTGTACTTCTCCTATCTGATATGCAGTCCAATCTTTTCATGCTTTCAAAAATATTGAGTAAAAATAGAATTTTTTAATTCAATAAAGATGACAGCGAAGTTGACGACTTTTTGTCTATTTTGCGGCAGGAGAATTCGGAGAAGTGTGCAGCGGCCGGCTGAAGCTTCCATCTAAGAAAGAAATCAGTGTGGCCATAAAAACCTTGAAAGTTGGATACACAGAAAAACAGAGGAGGGATTTCTTGAGTGAAGCCAGTATCATGGGACAGTTCGAGCATCCTAATATCATACGGCTGGAAGGAGTAGTCACAAAAAGTAAGTCCTGATAGGGGGTGACAACTATTACACAATAATGGCCTAATGTACTTGGAGATGATGTGAATGTAGGATATTCACTCAGAACTTGGAGGTAAGTGCCCCCTCTGTTGTCTAGAGTCACTTTCCAACACCTCTTGCTCAGGGTTATTTGAGAATGCTCCAAAGGCTTCTATAAATTGAGCAAAAGGTGGTGTACCGAGCCCATACAGACACAGATTTTATCTACATAATCATGATCTAGGACAGTTATGTTCTTAGTAGCAGCAGGACTGTGTAAAGATGTTAGATCAAAAACTGAACTTCACCGCCCTCCCCTCTATTCTGAGTCAAAGCTTTAAAACTGTATAGGTTTATATTATAGCGGGGGGCTTGTGCAGTAGCTCAGTGCAGAGAGCCAAGGGAATGCATAGGCATGCATGCTGAGACATTCCCTTTAAAAACAATAGCATTTCTTAGTATCTATGTATTTATAGTATTGTTATTTATTATAATGTGGTGGTAAATGTGTGTAGAATAATTCATATGTAAATCTTTCTAGGTAAGCCGGTTATGATTGTGACTGAATACATGGAGAATGGCTCTCTGGACAGCTTCCTCCGGGTAAGTAGATATATTCATTGCCAGCATTGCCAGATATTTATACATTTTCTGTATTTTGCATATTTGTATGGTCTTTTCTACCTATTGCTTTATTCTAGCAATGGTATACTCGTGACATGACAGGATGTCCATTGGCACCATTATGTATCCCCCTACTCCAGTGCCCAATGCCAGGATTGTCATTACTCTATGTGTTACTATACTGTAGATGTGTAGTCTGTGTTCTGTGTAATATGATATGATTATAAGTCCAACAGTTGGGTTGATCTTAAAATTGGCTAAATTCTATTTATTGGATTTGTTTTTTCATTCTAAATATTTTTGACTTCTGGGGTTGAGACTGGGGGGACACAATTCTCCCTTAGCTGTCCTATACCACATTACACTGCTGCACAGTCCTTCCCCAATCTGAACCTACAGCAGTCGGAGAGGACATGAGGAACTGTTCAATACAGAGAGCTAGGAGCACAGCAGTGTCAGGACTTTTTCTGAGCTTTCCTGTTCTTACAGAGAAGCTTACATATTGGAACATAAATGTAGACTATAGATACATTGGGAAATGCTTTGTGAACATAGCCAAACATAATGGATGGATCTGTGTGGACCCAAACTCTAAGATCGGACGTAAGGTCTGGGTGTGTCCTGGGAGACTCAGACATATTGCCGAATTGGCGGCCAAACAGCCAACCAGGCAGATTGGTGTTCTACCCAACTCGCCATGGCTATGATTTGTCAGGGTGACACTTCAGACCAACCACAGCCAAGGCTAGTTGGCCAAGGGCGTCAATTTGCCTAGTTGACTGTTCCACTGGCAATATCCGGCAATATGTCCGGGTCGCACCAGACATACCCGAACCCCCACTCATCACTATACATGGATATATTGCATTACTTTTTTGTTATGTTCCAGACTATTAACTTTTTGCTTTCTGGCTCCTTATATTACTAGGATAAGTAACTGGTAGTTAATAGTTGGGGGTGTGAAATTTGGCACCCCTGAGGCTCAGCTGTCAGAGCCAATAAAATTAAACTCCCTGCTTGATATACAATGGGCAATGGAGCTAATCATTTGGCAATTTTTTAAAATAGATCAGTAGCCAGGGGTATAGGTGAAGACTCATGACTTTTGCTTGTATAGATAATAAATAGCCAATTCGGAAAAAAACACTGAAAATGAAGGGAATATTGTAAATAATTGTGTTTTATACATGCACCTCCCAACTCATTTGGATGTATAAATTATTTCTATATGTAAAGTATTCAATAGGTTGTATTTATCCCTAATTAATGTACTTCAGGTAGCATTGTTGCTCTACGGATGTGGATTTTTAAGAATTGCCAAGACCCATAGAGCGTGCAGCCTCTCGCTAATGCACTGTATTAGAACAATAAATATCTTGATATCAGTGAAATGAATACAATTATCCAAGTAAATTTGCCAGATATGTGATAATTGCAAACAGGAATGTAATTGATAATATATATCCAGCTCTTCACCATAATTTAATGGCCAATTAGCATCTCAATTGTGTGCTTGAAATTCCTTCCAGAAACATGATGCTCAATTTACAGTCATCCAGCTGGTGGGTATGCTGCGCGGTATTGCATCTGGCATGAAATATCTCTCGGACATGGGTTATGTCCACCGTGACTTGGCGGCAAGGAATATTCTCATAAACGTCAACCTGATGTGTAAAGTCTCTGACTTTGGGTTGTCTCGTGTCCTGGAGGATGATCCGGAGGCGGCCTACACAACAAGGGTGAGAAGAATATTACATGTTCAATTTCCTCTGTATTCTGTGATAATTCTTTTATGCATCCAGTCAAATAGGTGTTTAACACTAGCCTCTTTCTATGACTATTTCTATGTATCTCATGCCAATATATCTTATGAAAGCATCCTTGGAATGCTCCATGCATTGTAGAGATGGAAGTAGCATCGGTTACTCATGGCACACTTGCTCCAAAAGCCCTTTTATGTAGACTGAGCTCACCAATATTAGCAATCATTTGATATGTATAAAGGTTGTCCGAACTTTACCCTATTAGATAAGTTTAATTGGAAATGTTCAATTTTACACAAACAATCAAGGCTGAAAACTTTGTTAGCTGAGAAAATTTCTCAACCCATTATTTGAGACTATTGTGCCTGTAAATTGGGGGAAATGGGAAAAAGGGGAGCATTGGGACAACAGTATCGAGAGAAGGATGCCCACTTTAACCCCGGACAATTAACATAAAATTGGCAGGTCTCCCAGAGCCCAAGGCTTCTAGGGGGTTTATACCAACCCAAACCACCCAACAAGATTGATACTACACTAAAAGAGATAATAACGGAAAACGTGTCTAGTCCTGCATATATGTCTGCCACTTATCGACCCATATATGTATACAGGAGCCCTTCCAGGACATTTGGAGGTCTTCCAAAGGTCCTTACACTGAAGACCTGAATGTGAAGAAGAGTGAAGAAATCAGGCGATAGCTTGTGTATCGCCTGATTTTGTAACTACTAGCGTCCTGAATGTGGACTGAAGTGACCCCCCTCCTTTCCCAAAGAGTTTTGTTTTGGTACCACAGACTTTCAGGCGCCCCACAATTTTCATGCAGTTTCGGGCCCATAGAAGTCTTGATCCACCCCTGTACACCATAATGGGGGGCACAATTAAATTCCTTACTTTGCAGTTACCTCCAATCTGTGCATATCTCTAAAACAACCCCTTTAACTGAAACCACTTTTAAATATATGATAAAAATAAAATTCTCCAAAAAATTTGCCTAAATAATCAATGGTTTATAAATTATCTAGAGCTAGATCAAAGAAGTTAAAAGTATTTTAAAAATAATAATTCAGTAATATATTTTTTTAAAGATTGACCCTTTGCTTTCTTATGTGTTGTAATGAGAGAGGCGGTGCCATTTTACGTTGTGCACAAGGACGTCTTTACATCTCACCCTGCTATATGTGTAGCCTGGAGGTAACAGCATTCATCCTCCCCCACGCTTATGCTGTGCTATAAATTGGCAACTTAGTGCATGATCATACCTTGGGGGTACTTTCACCTTATTAGGGGGTATTTGGCCAAGGACCATCGAGAAACACGAGGACCCTCGTACGAATGTTAAAAGCACATGTGCAGAAGCGGATTAGTGGCGTTGATCTGGCGTGCGGTACTTGCCGTACCAAGATATTCTATAAAAGCTTTCATAACCTGCCCATTGTGGTCTACATTTCCTAGCAAATCTGTCCTGCGCTGAATTTATTGCTGGAAAGTCTCCGCGCCAACCAAACACTTTCATTCTTGTGCTAGAAAAACACACAAACAAATTCCATTGATGTGATCCAAGTTAAAATCAATACGTAAAATATGGCAAGGGAATAATACACACACAAGACAGGTCCAGGTGTTATGTTCCAGATCCGGGGTCTGGAAAATAAACACGAGAACCAGGTGTCCACGTTTTGTTCTCACTCGTATTATACACAGGCCTCAATAACACTAACTGGGCTTAAGAGGCCTGCTGGAAAAATCACATAAAATTAGGGGAAAAAACTTTGCATTATATTTTCTGTATTTGCTATTTCATTTTTGTTCTAATATAGGAGTAATATTCTACATCAGCCAGCTGCATAGTGCTGAGCGTTATTCCAATATACATACTATATTACAGTATATGAGAAACTGGTATTATATACTCTCATATAGAGATGAGCGAGTATACTCGTCCGAGCTTGATGCTCGTTCGAGTATTAAGGTACTCGAAACGGCTCGTTGCTCGGACGAGTATTTCCCCTGCTCGAGATCGAGCATTTAATTAAAAAAACACAGTGAAGAACAGCGAAGAATAGAATAAAAACAGTGAACACAGTGACCACAGGATCATTTAAGTGAAAAAGACAGTGAAGAACACAGTGAAGAATAGATTACAGATGTTCGGCACATCTGCTTACTTGTCGGAAGATACACGCGGAACGGCAGCAGGGAGACATCGCGCACCAGGGAGACATCGGGCGCAGCAGGGAGACATCGGGCGCAGCAGAGACACATCGGGCGCAGCAGAGACACATCGGGCGCAGCAGAGACACATCGGGCGCAGCAGAGACACATCGGGCGCAGCAGGGAGACATCGCGCGCAGCAGGGAGACATCGCGCGCAGCAGGGAGACATCGGGCAGCAGGCAGACATCGGGCAGCAGGGAGACATCGGGGAGACTTCAGTGGAAGAAGAGGAGCGGATCCCGGAACAGCGTATCTCCTCTCGAAGTAAGCAGATGTGCCGAACATCTGTAATCTATTCTTCACTGTGTTTTTCACTGCGTTTTTCACTTAAATGATCCTGTGTTCACTGTTTTTATTCTATTCTTCACTGTTCTTCACATCTGCTAACTTGTCAGGAGATAATATACGCACGGAACAGTGAAGAATAGATTGCAGATGTTTGCATACATCTGCTAACTTATCAGAAGACATTCTTTTTCAATTAAATAACACATTTTATTCCCGAACCATGGTCCCTTTGAAAAATGCTCGAGTCTCCCATTGACTTCAATGGGGCTCGTTATTCGAGACGAGCACTCGAGCATCTGGA
The DNA here is from genome assembly GCA_019512145.1 of Engystomops pustulosus. Taxonomy (NCBI): domain Eukaryota; kingdom Metazoa; phylum Chordata; class Amphibia; order Anura; family Leptodactylidae; genus Engystomops; species Engystomops pustulosus. The sequence goes on along the minus strand of CM033642.1, from coordinate 249,943,360 downwards.
AAAGTTTGTCTCGAATAACGAGCACCCGAGCATTTTAGTGCTCGCTCATCTCTACTCTCATATATAGAGGATCCATGATTAGTGATGAGGGCACCTGTACTTAGGGAGTTCAGGTCACCCCGGACTCGACCCTGAAGTTCATTAGATGGCTTATTTAAATGGCTAAACCCCACCCACCAGCACTAGCACACCAGCAGCACTGGGGCACCGGCAATTTGGAGATAGTCGTTGTTCCCCGATGACGTCATCAGGAGCAACAATCATCCCCCCACCTCAGACCTTGCACAATTTTACGCTAACCAGAACATGCCGTAGAAATGCCCCGCCACATGCCGGCCATAGGATATAATAATAGAAAAATCTTTATATGTACAGTGCCAGCATATTCCACAGTGCTGTACAGATCATGAGGTATATTTACAGACGTTACAGAGGGAAAACATAGTCATATTGGATTGAGGGCCATGCTCACAAGGGTTTACAATCTACGAGAGCTTCTATATCTATGGCCAGAGCTTCTAGATATATCTGGCGCATCCAAAGGGGATGGGGTTCACATCATGTGTTGGCACATCATACATAAATGATAACTCCCCCCCCCCCCCATTGTTTTTATATATTTGTTTAATTCATGTAGTTATGTTCCAGCAAGGGCGTTGGTCTAGAGAGGATGTAGAGATGCCATACTATGGCTATAGGCCCATAAAAAATGACACCAGTATTATAAAAGGCACATGGCAGGTGAGAAATATTACAAATGTAATATTGGTTCCCTGGTCTTAATTTACATGTCATTGTTTGAACCACGTATAATGCAATTAATTCAGTGTCTGTGTGCCTTATAGAAATGTTTATTTAAGGTATAATTGTACTTTGTTGTGAATGATGTAGAGTACACTAGTATTGCATTCCATTGGGTACTTGTATAGCACATTGGTTGAGAACTGGGAACGGAGGTGTAAGCCTAAGCCAGCCCTCGAGGAATAAGACGGTGGGCTGTAAATGTTTGATCAAGACATGATGGAAGACTAAGAGAACTAGAGTTACCCGTGGTTCCCTATAACCTCGGAATGGAGGGGGTAGAAGAAGTCTGCCATAAGGATTAGAGATTAATAAATCAGTCAAAGTTCATTTTACCAATTGTTCAGAAGATTTTAAAGATCTGAATCTCTTTGGTCTGAATTGTTGTTACTTTAATATTCCTGAAAATTGTTATATAACCCCATCAGGTCCTCTATAGAAAACAAAGGTTTTTGTCTTTTTAATAAAAAGCTACTATATTGTTTTGTACATTTTTTCAAAATGTTTTAATTTTCATTTTTCATTAATAACGAAGAAAGTGCTAACGGACACTAATGGAAACTTAAACCTTTAAGCGGGCCTTTAACAGATCTGTTAGAATTCCGTTATAATCACAAGTTACAGAGCGCTCCGGAGTGAATGAGAAAAATCCAGATTTCATTTGGTGCCTGAAAATTGTTAGATTCGTAGCGAATCTGCAAATCAACAAATTGACTCTCTGAGCTCTAAAAAGGATCTTAAAATTGTACCAACTGGAGTATTCTCTAACCGCCTTTACCAGACCTAACCAATCGTAAACCATGCAATGTGTAGAGAGATAATAGAGCATGCATTCCTGCATAACTATGATTTTGTTTCAATCAGATGTCTAGGGAAACCCTAGGGAAGTTACATGGGCAGCCATATTGAATTCACCAAGTGTCCCCACAAGCAGATATAAGCATATGAAGAAACATTCCTATAAGCCATGAACAGTTACATCACCAAGTCCGATTTTGGATCCCTGATGAAGAAACATCTAATTATAACTTACTTGGATCGATTTCCCTACTAAAGTGCATTTCCAAAATTGGCCTAGAACAGATGATGTCGATATATAAGGTCACCCTACAAGAGAACACACAGATCGAGGTTACAAAGCGCATATCCTGTGTAATTAGTATAGAGGGTTACACAGCTGTCATCCACGGTAATCCCTTTACTGATAGAAGAACATGGCTGAGCATTGTAACAAGATGTTACGTATCCCTTGAACACCAGGCGCCTGCTGATGTGCGTCATATTGGTGGTATCACTTGGGTGCAGGGTGATTTATCATTATGTAATATTTCCATCTGTCATCAGAATGCTGTCATGTTATTCCAAGCTCTTAGTCATTTGAATCACAAAGGTCGTTATTAGTAAAATGTTATTTTAGCTGCCATGAGGTTATCTATATAGTGTACAATACAGGCTGAGGGACAACCTATGCATATACAGTATATACAAATTACAACTTTTTGAGAAAGTATACTCCAGTCCTTGAGTTTTTCTCTTCAATTAAGTTTTTTAAATTATTTTCAATGTTATTTTTGAACACAAAACTTTCCCATAGTCCAAAATAATAGTTATGTGGTATATGTATATATGCTTCTTCCTGTTGCATGTAAGTGCTTGATCTTGCGACACATTTTGTTTTTTAAATTCCGCGGTTTTTCCGAATCCATCGGGTTGTCCGACGGCCACGCCCCCCGATTTCTGTCGCGTGAAAGCCGGCACAATTGCGCCAAAATCTGATCGCGTGCGCCAATATCCAGGGTCAATTCAGGGAAAATCGGAAATCCTTGGGAAACCCAATGAAAGTGTGGCCACGGAGCCCTTAGTAAATGAGCCCCAGTAAATTGAGGATGCAATTTTTTGGACTTTTTGTAAGCATACATCTTCAGAAAAACCAACCAGAGACAACCAAGCACAAAGGGGTACAGTTGGGTATCTCTGACCATTCGTCTTAGTAATCGCTGAATTTGAAAGGGATTCTCATAATCAAAATAATTTTCCATGATTTTGTGCCCACACACCTGTTGAAGGTGCCCTATCGGAATTGTAATATTAATATTGACTATTAACTATATTTCATAAGTCACTCTCATGTTGCCATGTTGTGTTGCTATATCCAGTCATATATTTGATATATTACATAATTCGTACAATCTTTGCTTTATAATTACTACCTTTATGTCCACAGGGTGGGAAGATCCCGATCAGATGGACAGCACCTGAAGCCATTTCATACCGGAAATTCACATCAGCGAGTGACGCGTGGAGTTATGGCATAGTAGTATGGGAAGTGATGTCGTATGGAGAGAGACCCTACTGGGAAATGTCTAATCAAGATGTAAGAGCGATAACCCAAGTTTTACCTTATTGAATGGAGATTTAGGGGAATATTTATCAAACGCCAGATCTCATGCGACCTGTCGCTGCTTTTTCGGCTGAATCCTCTTGATGTATCTGGCGGGGCGTAGAAATAATTGCAGCCGGCAACTTACCACATGTGAAAAGTGCCCAGGTGCGGGGACAGTAACGCCCCGCGCTGGCCCACCCCCAGATGGCCCTTCACATGTGGCACGGAGGCCCTGATAAATATGCCTCATAGAGCTGATCCTTGGTGATGAACAATACAAAACAACCATCATATATATATACTGAGGAAGTTTTCTAAAAGGATTTTTGTTAAAAAAAAAGTCGGGATCCCATATTATCCAAGTCATATTAAGTGAACACCACATAGTGTGATGGCATCTTGTCTTTCATCTACATTTCCATCAGTGAATGGTGCCAGGCTGTGTTCAGACAGGTGATATATAATGTGTGAACGGTGTAGAGAGCGGCAGATGGTTTAGTTTTTCCTCTTTTACATTCGGAACATTAATGAACTCTCAAGAGAAATGTAGTAATGACAGAAGAGATAGAAGTTGGTGAAATATAGTTATTTAGGGTTTTCAAATATTATGTATATTGTAAGGGAAAAAAGAGAAAGTAGCAGGAGACACTCAAATATCTGAAAAATCTTCCTTAATTTCAAGATATATATACAGGCGGTCCCCTAATTAAGAACACTCGACTTACATACGACCCCTAGTTACAAACGGACCACTGGATATTGATAATTTATTGTACTTTAGTCCTAGACTACAATAAACAGCTATAAAAGTTATCACAGGTGTCTGTAATGAAGCTTTATTGTTAATACTGGTTCTTATGACAACCCAACATTTTTAAAATCCAATTGTCACAGAGACCAAAAAAGTTCTGGTTGGGATTACAATGATAAAATATACAGTTCCAACTTACATACAAATTCAACTTAAGAACAAACCTACAGACCCTATCTTGTATGTAACCCGGGGACTGCCTGTATATATTGAAGAGCTGGAGTATATTCCCAATGCACAGAAAACAAAGATTCGCTTTGCAGAAAATAAAACCATAAGTTGGCCGCTGACAGAGGGTCATGGGATCTCTATCTGTCAATAAACAATCACCCTGCCAGGACTTTATGACTGTCGAATACTATACTAGGGCAACAAGGGCAATTGTTCATGGTCTGATAGAGATCCCATGACCTTATGATTGTAGAATACTATACTATGTTTTGTATTGTTCTGTTTTGTATTTTATGAAAAAAAAAACTTTAATTAAAAATATATTTGAGCAAAAAAAAGAATACTATACTAAGGCCCTGGCAGGGCAATAGTTCATGGTCAGATAGAGATAACAGGACCCTCTATCTGCAGCCATTTTATGGTCAGGAATGTCTGGCAGATGAGGTAAAAGACAGGAGGCTTCACATTACATATCAAGAAAGTGGAGCAGAACTATTACTAGATGTATATTGGGAAATTACCAAATATCCTGCCCCCTACACACACTTACAGACACATTACAAAAAAGATAAGATAAGGAGCCAACCCCTTCAAAACTATTCATTTTCCCTCGTCTGTTTCTCCTGCTCCCTAAGGAAGAATGACAGTATTGGATTCTACTGAATGAAATCCAAAAATTTTCTTATTTGATTCCGTAACTGTAAAATGCCAGATTTGTAACAAATCCATGAATTATTGTATAAATATGCTCATCTTTAGATTTAAAAAAAAAATATATAGTAGAAAAAATGTTATTAAAAAAAATAAACCAAAAACAATGATAATAAAATTGTAATGAACAATGAGTTCAAGGTATTCTAATTTTACAAAAATGGGAACAGTTTTTTTTTGGTGCTAGTTTAGTAAGATTTGCACATCAACAGGTGCCAGATTAAATGTTACTGTATACCCAGTGCATGAATCTCCATGTACAGTAAACTAATATGTTACTTAAAGAAGGTTCCTTGAATCTGAGTCTTAGTTGTTAATTCTGCTCCTCGTCCTATGATCTATTAACTACTGCGAATACAATAACATCTGCGAGACCCTGTTACATTCCTCTTCCCTTACATCACCCCTTACAATTAGAAAAATTAGGGATTTATAATCACAAAGACCATTCCCCACTTTTTGATTATTTGTTCATAGAAGGAATTCAGCTTTTCGGTGCTCTGCCAAAAAATGTCCACATTATCATAGTCCTACATAAACAGCCAGTGACTAATTAAGTGATCATACATGACATCAAAGAATATATCCCAAATCTGCTTATGTAATTCAATGATTTCATGCTTTCCTTTTTTTCCCTAAGAGGACCCTTTACGCTTGAAGGCCACCGTAAGTGGTCTGTGGGTTTACAGCCATGACGGAAAACTGTTTACCCAGCTTTTAATTAAATTGTTATTTGGCCAGCATGTACCGTACCTATTTAAAGGAGCTATAATGTCCTCTTAAAGAGCTCCCTACTATTTATTTCTATTTTCTTTTAAATATATTTAAAGGGAAAGTCAACCTTTACAAACCAATTATACGCAACCTTTGCAAATACTGGAATCTTCCTTTAAATAAAACTTTGACCAGCTTTAGAATCTTTAAATAAGTTGGATTTTCCTATTCTGCTCGGGCTTAGGACCCCGACCACGCCTGGTGTTTTGCTTTTATGGCGCAATGTGCATTGGTAAACTCAGTTACTAAGTATCCTACTATCCATATCGGCCAAGAACAGTATCACTTATTTCATAGCTACAGCACAGCTAAGTGTGTTATGGTATCCCTTTAACGACACCAATATGCCAGAGCTTTAAACATGTTACCATGAAAACTTAGTCGCTTGCATAGGAGAAGCAGACACAAAATGATGAAGATTTTTATCTAAGTTGTGTAGTTGGACTTATATAAGACCAGTAGAAAAAACTGCTTATTTGAGCACCAGGCCTAATAATCGACACAGTCTATTCACGACAAATTATCAAAAGGTTCGGAATAGTGATGGCTCTGATTGCAGTAATTGTTTTCAGCGATCCTGTCGTCACAAACAACAACGAAAATAGCGGCCGTGTTCTGCAGGCTCCAAACAGCAATGTTTGGTACAAACCTGAACATTGTGGTTTGGGTCTGCTCATCGCTAGTTCTGACATATTCATAAGTCTGGTGTCCCACTCGAATATCAGATTTTTGTTATACTGTAGTTGGGTTAGTCCCTGCCCTGGCCCTCCTGGATCTTTTCATTTGTTTTAAAAAAGTGGTGACAAAATGGTCAAAAAGACACCAATTTCAATGGCACACCTTAAAAGTTGTAACTTTTTTAGAAAAATGACTTTCAAGGCATAATACATTATAACACTGACTATGATAGGACAAAAAGCGTATGTACAAAGCAATGTCGTAGTGTGTTTAATGGAGACCTCTAAAATGAACTCTTCTAACAATTACTTTACCATTAACAGGTAATTAAGGCGGTAGATGAAGGCTATCGGCTGCCGCCTCCCATGGAATGCCCTGCTGCCTTGTATCAGCTCATGCTGGACTGCTGGCAGAAGGATCGGAACAACAGACCAAAGTTTGAGCAGATTGTAAGCATCCTGGACAAGCTGATCCGTAATCCCAGTAGTCTGAAAGTAATCGCCAATACAGCTGCCAGGTGAGAATCAGATATGCAGTGTATCTAACAAATTTTATTTCCTAAAATTTTAAGTCGTAGGTTAAATAAGTTTAATAAAAAAAATTGTTTTTGGATGGCTTTTGAAAAAAACAAAAAAACTTAGAATCCTTTTCACCTGCACCACTCATCACTGTAGGTCTCTACCAACGACACTGCCCCACGCCTGCTACAGTGTCAGTATCAATGTGTACCAGGCACTCGGCAGTGGTGCCAGCCACTGTAATCAGACAAAGGCCGACAATAATGAGCAGCAGTGCGGGAGAACGGGAGAACCAGAGGAGATGAGCATTATTTTTTCCGTAAGGCCCCCTAAGCCTTACTTTGCATTTTAAAATCCATTTAATGCTTAATACGGATACAACTGGATACAATTACTAAAACTAATTTCTCCTTAAGGTAACAGCCTATTATTATAAATTTACAGGGGCATAACTTGAATCTCTAAACCCCAATCCAAAATCTGTACAAGGCCCCCAATTATAATTGATATGACTTGTCTCCTCATATAAAGAGACACCTTATGGGCCCTCCATAGCCCCTGCGCCTGGCTGTGACTACAGACACCTTATGGGCCCTCCATAGCCCCTGCGCCTGGCTGTGACTACACCCTCCTGGATGTTATACTCCATGTGAGGACTAAACCACATACCCAATATACAACAAGAAAAAAGCGATGCAAGAATAAGGCAAAAAATAAGCTTTATTAAACCAACTCCATAAATACACACACTAAGAGTTACAAAAGATCTAAAGATCTAAAGATCTAAAAACACTTAAAATCTAGGGAGGGTGGTTGTCCGGTTGTGGCTCACCCCTGGGCCTGGGCCCAGGCCCAGGGGTGAGCCACAACCGGACAACCACCCTCCCTAGATAGACCCCTCAGTCCTGCATGGATGAAACAACAAAATCTATTAGAAAATGCTGGTGTTAAAACTGTGTTCCCTCAGACAGATGGGTGTATATGAGGGGTAAAGAGACCTAAGAAGGTGCGAGGCAAAGCAGACGGGGGAAGGAGGGTGAGCCGGCTGTGGGAGAAGAATCCCACGCTTTACGTCACGTCCTCGTGACTTCCTCAGGACCCCTGAGGAACGCGTTGTTTCATCCATGCAGGACTGGGGGTCCATCTAGGGAGGGTGGTTGTCCGGTTGTGGCTCACCCCTGGGCCTGGGACTTTGTTCCCTGACCCTTTGGGGGACAGTTGTGCTTCTGTCAGCACCTTTTAAGTGTTTTTAGATCTTTTGTATCTCTTAGTGTGTGTATTTATGGAGTTGGTTTAATAAAGCTTATTTTTTGCCTTATTCTTGTTGTATATTGGGTATGTGGTTTAGTCCTTACATGGAGTATAACATCCAGAAGGCTGTAGTCACAGCCAGGCGCAGGGGCTATGGAGGGCCCATAAGGTGTCTATTTTTTGCCTTATTCTTGCATCGCTTTTTTCTTGTTGTATATTGGTTGCCAATTGATCAATTTTGGCTTTAATACTTAGTTTTGTACTGCTGTGCCGGCCCTCAATTTATGGATGTAGACTAAACCACATACCCATCATTGTTCTATGAATCACAGACTGTGCCGTGTCCTGTTTCATGGACCGCCAAGGACTTTGTGCATCATAGTGATTTAACATGTATAGATTCTCCTCTTCCCTTCTGCAATCGGTTAGTCATTGCTGTTTAGCGTGGAAGAAGGAAAGAGGAAACAGCATGGTCTGTGATTCAAGGACTCACCACAGTTTTGTGTTTCAGGCATTAGGTTTAAGGGAACCTATCATTATGTGTACCCCTCCAAATCCACAAACAGTACCTTTTTCCAGCAGGTTGGAAGTCCTCAGAACATGTTTTTATAGATGGGCAACATTGCTTCATATCTTCAAAAATGACCTTTATTCTTACCCAAGTTGCAGTCAAGGAAGAGGGGGAGCTCGACCATGTAGTCAAGCAACCGGGCCTCCTGACGACCATTTCCACTGCCCATCCATCCTCCTCCATCTGTTGTGACTCTCTGAATTTCTGAGATCTCAGCTCCGATTGCTGTTGCATGGAGCATGCGCTAAGTTCTTGTGATCTAGCCATGTACATGCAGGGTCGGAGCTGAGATCTCAGGCTCACTGCACATGCATTGGAGAGGGATGTCAGATGGAGGTGGTGGGTTGGGCAGGTGGAAATGGCCGTCAGGAGGCAGAGTTGCTTGACTGCTTGGTCAAGCTACCCTACCTCCTTGACTGCATCTTGGGCTAAAATAAAATTTGTTAATGGAGAAATGAAGCAGTACTTCCAACCTGCTAGACAAGGTATTGTTTGTGGATTTGGATGGGCATACATGGTGACACTTTCCCTTTAGTTTCCACTCTCTGTTATTGATGGTGTAATAAAAAATAGCACTTTGTGTATAATAGAACACACATTGAGGTCTACGGGGAGCGGAAGGTAAACAGAAGATCTCGGTTCAACTTCTGTTTTTGGTTCACTGAGCTCACCTAAAATGGAGAGTGCAAAGGAGAACCCAAACCAGGTGTGAACTGGACCGGGTTTTACCCAGCTGTTGATTTTTACCATATATTTCTTGAAAGAAAACCTTGGAAGAACAGAACACAAAAAATTGCTAATTTGAATCTTATGAGAACAAAATTATTTACTTTATGGCAGGTAAACTTTTAATATTTTTATGTAGAATGTAGAATAACATTTTTAACTTGCCGCTAATTTTTTAAACTAATTCCAACATTTCTTCTAGTAGCCATTATGAATTATGTACTACCCCACTCACTGTTGCATACTTCCCTTTGCAGCTCCAGCTTAGTGTGCTTGAGCTATGTCTAGAATGAATTACTCCAGATTACCACCTGCTATGAGGGGACCATGGAGCAGCTCTTGATAGATGACGTTTGGCATATGAGAAGCCATTCTGTAAATCATCCATTGGTTATTCCTAATAGAGCTATTATAGAGTACCGAGTCACAGCATCATCCTGCTAGGCAAGTGTAGTTTATGATTCACATGTCCCAAGGCTACTTTCCTCAAACTTTCTTAGAGACAATTAATGAGGTTTGTCGGGCAGACGGGATATTTACATTTGTAAGCTCCAATATTGGATCCAGTCATTTCTCTGTTTTCTTCTGTCAATAGTAATACATATGACACAATACCATAAGAAGCCAAGCTCACTCAACGCCCTCAACCATCTTTGGCAGAAAGCATTTCTATGTCTCAGATAATTTCACTCTAAATTGCTTCATGCTTTCCAGAATTTGAGAAAAATAAACATAATGGGCAATTAATGATAAAAATGTCCCTTTTAACCAAATGATATTGAGAAAATCTAAATTCGACCATTTATTCACTTTGGAGGTTTCCCATGGTTGAGAATGTAGTGGGTTGTAGGAATGCCAGACCTGATTTAACTGTCTACACATTATATGATGAAATGATTTTCATGTGTCAAGTCATTAAATACCGACAAGACTATTTCCATTAGCAGACCAATTATAGGAGTATATTCCCAGTGCTGGCACAACGAAGAAGAAGGGAATGTCTATGCTCCGGAGTCTCTTTCAGTTTTCTAAACACTCTATTGCCATCTACAGTACAAGCGGTCACCGACTTAAGAACCCCTGACTTACAGACGACCCCTAGTTACAAACAAACCTAAAGAACTTGTCTTGTAAATAACCCGGGACTGCCTGTACATCTGAGTTGAAATTAAGGATAAAGAAAGTGACTCATAGAAACTTTAGCTTTCATGGGGTAATCGGGTTAATTTTTCTCCATGTTTGCCACAATCGGGAAAGCCCCATGAGGTGGCATTTGTTTAAATAGGAAAACATTCTCATCTTTCTGGAGGGCAACCTAAGTTCCTTTAACTAATCGTTCTCTGGTGCTTCAGGTTGATGATGTTGCATACATGTATGTATTGGCCAAGTCCATCCCTAGCTTCTGTGGTCATGTCTGAGCAATTAATTGGATGTTGTTACTTCTGGTCCAGAAGTACCAGAGAATGGACAGCTGCTTTTGGTGCTGGAGATCCCCTCGGTATAATAGTTTTACTTTTTTTAATTTAAAAAAGGCTGTACCCTAAAGGTTTTGTTCTATATCCCAATACCCAATTTCCTAAAATAAAATGGGTCCCTTTTTAGGAACCTCAACTATTAGTCAGTAATTGGCTATATGGAATGTATAAAGTTCCATTTCCACTGCAGAGGCATTGCAGATAACTTAAAAAGCTTTCTGTTGGGTTACTTCACTGTTGGATCTAACAGTGGTGGGATTGTTAAGCTTTATAGAACATCCTCCTAAATTATGGACCTTTTTGCCACTAAGAAATCAGAGGTGATCAGAGGATTCACATGTCCCAAGGATTTAGCAGACCAAACCTAGATTCACTGAACTAAGTGGACATGCTGAGTTTAGATCAGTGATTCATAGTTCGATTTGGCAAACCAAATTTTGGTTGCATCAAGCTTGCTTAAGGGCAATTGGCTTAAGTCTGATTGATACAGACTCTCATCTGTATCACTGTGGCCGGAGATCTCCGTCAGCTCCATAGAGATTAATGGAGCAGAATTGTCGTGCACGGCTGTCTGCTCCATTACTCATGGAGTGATGAGAGGTCCGACGGAGGTACATGGGAACCCATTGAACCCCTCATCACCTAGACCCCCACCGATCAGCAAGTTAGGTTCTATCCTGTGGATACTTGTATTTGTAGGAAAACCCCTTTAAGTATGGTACTTCCTTGATCGTCCGGCATGGTCTGGCATGGTGATGATTGGATTGTTTAAAGGATTGTTTGGCTGCATTACTATTAATACTTATGTCAATACTTATATCATTAACTACCTATGAGGACATACTGAGAGTTGAAGTTTGTAGTTTCACAACAGCGGGAGAGTCATGGATGCAGATTTAGAGGTGGACAACTGTTTTTAATCTATATACATGTTTAGCCTATTCCTATACACTGTGCTTAGTTCATAAAGCAAGTTATTTATTATCATTGTCAGCGCTAAAGTGCTCAAGTGACTGAATGATAAATGGGACCTCCCCACCCCCCACAGCTGCCAACATCTGCAATGGATTTCCAAGTCGTCTTTGATATATTGGGCATATTTTTTATTTCACTCACATGTCATGTGTTATAAAATGGTCTTAAATTAGGCTTTATTTAGAACTTATAGCCTTAAGGAAATGTTTAAATATCTTCTTATTGAACCCAATTACATTTTATTATTATTGTTTTTAAAAATGTTTATTCCTTTTTTTCATCCAAAGAAAATCAGTTATTTAAGCCTATCTGTCAAACATCACAGGAAGCCCACAGCTGTCTACACTACTCAAAGAGATGGACCTGCACAACACAAAAGTAATAAGTCTTCCACAAATACATTACCATTTTTTAGCCAAGTTTAGTGTTTCATGCCTTAGTCAATATGAGGCCCATAATTTAACATCCAGGGGCCCTGGTCACTCATAATACACATCTTCTTTGATGCCAGTCTCAGTAAACAGCGCCCTCGAAATACCCTTTCTGTTTAGTAGGGACCTCAAAGTAGAGTTGCATAACTTTCTTTTTCAAAATTCGTGATACAGCAGGGAACCTTGTCAAACAAAGGAAAGATAATTTGCCTTCTAAAGGTTCTTTGGTTTTATCACTCCGGATTTAGCCCCAGACCTGTCCAAACCAGACATGATGTCACATTCCCAGTTCCCATGCAACCACTAAAGTGACATGAACGGTAACTATCACATCATGATTTATGGTCTGTGGGCCATAACATGGTCTGTACACCTTGATATCTGGACTATTGCATTGACTATGATTGTACTCTGCCTGCCCTTACCAGGTTCCTGACTGGGTAACCTGTCTTCTACAATGGGACTTCTCTGAAAGGTAGCAATCTAGTGACATTGTTGCAGAAAAGCCTAGATCCTCGTACAGAAGTTAAAATGTGAGCCCTTAAAGCGGTTGTCCATTTTAAGCACATTCCAGCAAATAATTGATATTGTTTGTATAATGGTAAGTTATAAAATTTTCCTATATACTTTCTGCATCACTTGTTCACGGTTTTTTAGATCTCTGCTTGCTGTCTTCTTGCTGTTATGCAACAGGAAGTTCCATTGTTGACTTCCTGTAGATAAACATGGTCAGGTGATGTCACACAGGTCACACATGGCTTGTTATAACACACAGTATAAACAAAGAAGTGTTTATGCTAATGATAAACAATGCTAATGAGCTGTCCAGCAGTGTGACATCACATGACCATGGACCGGTGTTTATCTACTAGAAGTAAACAATAAAGCTTTCTATTGCATGGCATCTAGAAAACCATGAAGAATTGATACAGAAAGTATATTGGAAAATTCTACAACTTTTCATTACACAAACAATGTTAGTTATTTGCTGGAATGTGCTTGAAGTGGACAACCCCTTGAAGGAGTCATTGAGACAATGCTCTTGTCGGTTAGCTCAGAGGCAAACTATATAGTTGGCACAGTTGGTCCACAACCCACTATTTGTAACACAAATATGGGTTTCCTCTGGGTCCTCTGGTTTCCTCCCACACTCTAAAACATACTGGTAGGTTGATGAGTTTGTGAGCCCCATGGGGACAGGGACTGAATTGACAATCTCTGTGCAGAGCTGTGTGATCTGCGTACGCTATATAAATAAAGAACTATTATTATTATTATTATTATTACAAATATTATTGACTGATCATTTTCCCTACATAGAACAGATAATTTCCTTGGTATCCATGAAACTGGATCTTCTAGTAGTTCTCACTCATCGTTTTATGACCAGCTTTCGAGCCTAAGACCCTACTATTTACCCTTGTAGAAGGCAACTACTTGATGTTCTCGTGAGACTATATCATATTGTGAAGATGATCAGATTATCTATAATATAGTCCCAGGAAGCAAATAATGTAATAATGTGACCATGTCAGGAAGACATCACAATGACCACTACGGTTGATTCCCATTAAGGATAGATTCTGTAGTTTATTGCACCCAGATATAGCCCTTAGACACAAAGATTTCCTTGGAGTCTGAGAATCCACCACTACGACTGTAAATCTTCTTACTATTGATCTATATCCTATTACTCTTCCAATGACTCACATGACCTTGATCTGGCTCAACATACACCGTCCTGACTAATACGTTTGTTCATTTCTACCACACTTCGTTTATATTTGCCGCACATCACCTATATATCATATTATGATAGAGGAAAAGGGTGGAGACATTTTTTTTTTCTTTTCCTTTGAGTAGATATGTAATTTCCATGATGTCTTTTTAATGACTGCCGTCTGTGGCCTAGTGGGTACTGATTTATGAAAAGCTGTAAAAAAATCAGGTGGAACACGACGGGACATCTTTACAGCTGCCTGGATGGAAACCCATCTAATTTGTTTAGTTAAGTGTGAGCTCATGGTGAACATCACCCGGCCCATAAATTTCAAGTTTAGACCCCTAACTGGGAACTTGGTCCAAAAAAATGCCGATGACTGCAGATGATCTTGAAGACCAACATTCCCTCGATGCATATGTGGAAACATCACAGACTCTTCATTGCTACAAGCACATTCCTTCTTATTGATAAACTGTCCAGATGTCCTCTCCAAGGAGGAAAGTAACCAATTTCTACTCGAAATTCTCCAAGGAACATTGGAAAGAGTAAAATAATACTTCACATCACTGGTGATTCGGAGGTTATGTACATTTAAATGAAGTTCCTCTTTCTGTTTCATTGCTTCTTTGATCCAAGTCATGAACGTTAAGACTAACTTTGACTACTTAAATCCCTAATCTGAGGAATCTGTTTCTCTTCAATTCAGAAGGACAAATTCCTTTATTTTAAAGAATTATTCTTCAGATAAAGTTAATCAAAGATCCGTAACGCTGCACAACGAAAGAAAAAAAAAGAAGTAAAACGGAGGGAGAACCTTACATTCCTTCCTACTGCAACACTTCATAAATACTTCAAAAATGTCTTGGGAATCATAGACGTATTGCCAGCAAAATATATGAGTCCAAAGGTGATACACTTATTTTAGCTAACAGCAGTAGCTATTTGGTGTTATATTACCAGCACATAAAACTAGCTCAAACTTTGCCAGGGGGAAAATATCTATTTTATTTTTTTATGTACAAGGGTTAGCCCATTCCTTCTTTGTAGAATGTAGGAAAACAGTGAGTATTATGTCTGCCGCCTTCACCAAGCGGAGGATCTATTAATCCAGATCCAGTCAAAACTGTATTATAAAAGTACATTGTAACATGCACTCGGAAATTTCAATGACTAAAAAATTGCAACAATGTGATAAATTCTAAAATCATTTACCTAAATGTCGTTTGAGACATAAAAGAGTCCCGGGTAGACAATACTTATTAAACAGCCAGGTGTCCTCAAAGCTAAAGAGAATGGGGAAATTCTAGTTGGGCTCTCACATTATTGATTGTGTCGATATCCCTTGTGGACATTTATAATTTTTTCATTTCTTTTCACATTCAATAATGTTATACAACCAACAAAATATGGTTTATTCTGTGTAGATTTCTAAAACCTCCAGGGATCTTTTTTAAAGGGAACCTTTCAACCTAAACATATATAGTCTGGTCTGCAGGTGCTATTATAAAACAGAAGGAGCAGAGCCGGTTGTACATAGTGTCCTATCTGCAGGCAGTATGTTATAGAGCAGGAGGAGCTGAGTACATGGTACATAGTGTCCTATCTGCAGGTAGCATGTTATAAAACAGAAGGAG